>LLEY01000094.1:0-250698 GCA_001414485.1 Calycina herbarum | reverse complement strand
TTAAGCGAATCGCTAAGTAAAATCATATAGCGTCTGAAACTTAGAATTCTAAATATATATATAGTAATGAAATCAAAGTTTTAATTTTAAAACTTTTGATTAATAGTTCGTAGAGATATTAAAATGTCAAAATCGCGATTTTAGATGTGTTTTCAGTTGGCCGGTTCGCTTGTTTGGCCGGTTCGCTGTATATACACGTTATTACTAAGGAAGCTTATTAACTCTACTTTTCAAGACGGTTACTACGTTAGTAAAGAGTATAGAGAGAATAGCCTATGAAATAACTCTTTTATCTACGGAGGTATATATACTTCGAGTAGTAAACGAAGCTCTAAGTAAGCGTTATAGAGCTAAAAAGACTCGTATACGTTAAGGTAGTATACTTATTATAGAGGATATATAAGATATTATTATAAAAGAACATAGATAAGCAGGTACGACGCGACGTACGTATAGTAAGAGAGAGTTATAAAGAGAGGTAATTATCTAGGCAGTACTATAGGATTTATAGAAAAGCTAGTTATAATACGCGAACTTGTTAAGAAGTTATAGATATATCTAGTTTATCGGATTCTGATTACTTTTAGTTAATTTAATATTTAAAGTTTAATACTAAGGAAAAGTAGACGACTCGATAATATAGACGACTCGATAATAAACTACGTTAAGTATATAATATAACTACTTTCGAACGAAGAGTATATTTACCTAGAGCTGTATTAAAAGTCTCGCTTATTATATATATATATATACTGTTTTTTAAGAGCTTATAACAGGCGTGTTATAGGCCTAGAGTTTATAGAAGCTACTAATATATATATATTATATATATACTCGACCTATTTTATAAGGGTTTGTAATAGACGTTATATAAGCCTAGAGTCTATAGAAATATATATATATACTTATATAACCCGTTTTATAAGAGCTTATAACAGGCGTACTATAGGCCTAGGGTTCTTAGAGATTACTAATATATATAACAACTTCTAACGAGCCTCTAATAGGCCCTGGATCCCTACGAGCCTCGATTTATATATATTTAAATATATGTATATATATGTCTATGTTTATGTAATAAGCGTCCCTAGGGCCTAGGGTCCCTATTTGCTCCTTGAGAATCTTCAATTGCAAAGCACCCTGTAACAAAGGATCAAGTAAGTAAATATAATTTCTTTCCGAGCGTTACTGATCTCTGAAAAGTGTGTTCTTATTAGCGCTAGAAAATTACAAATAAGTGTGACCTACTCCAGGCTTTCACAGAACCATCTAAGGCGTTCTTAAATGTACAGAGGGCTAAGTGTCAGGTAAACCTGCGTTCATTGCGAGAAGTTTGAAGTAATAAAAGTAAATGCGACAGTGAAACAACTTTTAGCTAAAGTATGCCCATTTGATCTGTAGTTTGAAGTTGGAATACTAACAATCACATGCAGAATTCTTTCTCCGCTTCCGAATAAACCTGCAAGTGCAATTCCCCCGTCGAAGAATCCAAGTAACGGAAACCCCGGTACTCCTAAACCTCTGAAAAGTTTTTCCCAAATAATCATCATAATCCTGAGATACCAACCCTAACCCTAAAATCTTGAAATAAAAACCGAAACCACTTCTTTGCAAAAGACAACCGTCTTATATTCTCTCTTCATTTCTTCGTTTCTCCTCCATGTCTTCAAATGTGCCCTTCACTCCAGCCCCTATCCCAATAAGAATAACACCACAAAGAACAAGTATTAATGGAAATGGGATTTGAGGGTTGACCATTGGATCTGCTGAAATTTCCGGGTGTGATATTCCGGCATGTCTATCGTTCTCAGTTGCTTGTCCAATTTCATCTCGGGTTGAGAGATGCTGCGTGGCGATATTTATTGCTTCGCGTGCGAGGATTGAGATGGTGTTTGGGATTGGTGACATTTTGTTAATAGGCGAGAGGATGGTTGGAGGGGTAATTCGGAAAATATCGTTGGGTTCTGAGTTCCCACAGTTTCTAAGATTCCTAGAAAAGATCCCAAATGGGTTCTCGCTGGTATGAGGTGGGTACTGAAGCGTTTCCAGGGGTCCTTTGAAAGTGTTGTTCGTGGGGGCAAGCGATTTCCCTCCTTTCCTTCGTTTTTCCGATATGCTGATTAATGAAAGTCTCAAACAAACAATTGATTATCTTTGTAGAATTGAGATGTGCTAGATAACATTTGGGGTTCGTTTGTACTTAATTGGTGAACAAACCGGGAACGGCGGAACGAAAAATCAACAACACCACATGCTAAGCTCGGATAAATTGAAATGCCACGCTGGGCATGCTGGGCGCTCGCGAGCTGGGGAAAATTGATTTGCGAATGCGAAACCTCATACTTTCTCGTACCTGGATTTTTGAGATCGCCATGCGATCCTTGTTGAGTATTCGGGTTCATCGCATCTTTCGCTTGGCAACATCGGATCCTACGGAAGCTTATTATACTGTGTATACTGTACCAGAGAAATTTATGAAGTCTTCCAGCTTGAGTCCTAATTAATTCTTGGAGCTCTGAAATCTGGGTTTGCGTAGAATCTTGGTCACTCGCGTTGGGGGGGCGTCTCCGTGATGGGTTTCTCGCGCCGTGGTGCGACAATTTTTCATAACGAGCAATACGATTTTGCCTCTCAATTGAAGCAGAAGTGTAACCCTCCTGTTAATTCTTTCCTCATTCGGCCATTCTTCCATCAGCATCTTCAGCAGTTGAGCAGGGATCCAAGTCTCCTTCGAGGTAATTGCCCCACAAGTAGCTGCCTCAACAGGAGCTAGAGCTCAAACAGGCCACATGGTACGTCAACAGCCTATGACAAGTCCTCTTTTTAACTTTCCAATCTCCGCTATTCTCTACGCTTCTATAAACAGATTCAGTACTTTAATTACCGAGGCTCTTAAGGTAGAATACTACTTTCTTAACAAAAGGTATCTACAAAAGACGTCATCCGAGCTTAATATCTAAAGTTATTAATTGTAATTACTAAATGCTTTCTCGAAAGTGAGGTGACAAAACGATTGTCGCTTTTACTATATTTAAGTTAAAGTATGAGTCCAAAATATGGTAAAACCGTTTATAATAAAGAGTGTAATAACTTACTGAAAACTTCTCTTCGTCTAAATAAATATCTATATATATCTATATATCTATATATAACTATATTTATCTTTATATACGAGTATTTATATATATAGATATAGATATATACTCTAACTGTTCTATAAGAGCTTGATACGGGCGTCCGATAAGCCTAGGGTCTATAAAAATTACTAATATTTAAGCTACTATAAACGCTTGATACGGGCGTCCGATGAGCCCAGGGTCCTTGGAAATCACTAACAAATATGACCACTTCAAACGAGCCTTTAATGTGACCTAGATCGCTGCAATTCCAGGTTCTGGAACTATCAATAATTCTCTACAACTACTGAAGCTTTATCGCCTTCTAGTGGCTCCCAATTTTCGTGGTACTTGTGCCATTTCGCATTTCCCTTTGTCGCTCACTACTTCAATGCACGATCTCAATTGCAATGGCTCGTGACTTGGAGCAGGCTATGGCGGGTCCAATTATCGGCTAGTCTGACCCTTACATCACAAGAGAACAGAGAAATACAGATGGCTGGGATTGGGACCATACACTTATCATCAGACCACGAAACATTGCAACACTGTTTACACGAGCTTGATATATCTCGAAAGGCGGTTGGACTTCGCTTCTGGGGTGGCGGAGTTTCTTCTTCAGTCATTGGAGTACTGCCTGGAAGAGGAAATATTCCGGTATGGACAACAACCTTGTCTCCGCAATATTTCTAAAGTTTTGAAGGAGAGTGTTTGGAACAACCAGAATTTTGCGAGATGCCAATTGCATCAAGTGTTGTGTTTGCAAAAGAGCACTCAAGGGCTGATCTCCGTGGTATGAATGCTGTAATCTCTTTGATGCGCCTGCTAACTTAAACAGATCTACACGGTAGTAGCTCAGAAGGATGGTCGAATAAATGTTACAATTGCAAAAGCTGCCAAAGAAGATAGCTCCTCAATGACAAATATTGCTCTGTTGGGGATCGTCTTCCTTCCATCTATGTGTATCGCCGTCAGTTGCTTCTTCATTCTTTGGTCTTGTTGCTGATGATAAAATAGACATTATTCAGTATGTCCATGTTCGACTTTTTCTCTTCGACTTCTCAGGCCTCCACAAACTCAACCTCAGAAACCGTATCATGGAAGTTCTGGATATTCTGGGCTGTGGCGATACCGTTAACCTTGATCATTTTTGCATTTTGGAAAATCTGGATCGGAAGAATGCATAAAGGTGGTTCGCAAGCAGAGGAAGCATTGATGATGGCAGAGGTAACTGCGTATCGAGGGATTAGGGACCACCAAGGCATATCATCGGTTCTAAGTCAAGAGCAGAGAGCGTACCTTGGTGACAACCCATTCTATCCTATGGCTAGGTCTTCTCACACCTAATGGGCGAAGGGAGAAATTAGCTGTTATGCATAATGAAGTCCGAATAATTTGAGTTGTTTTTGTGGAGTGGTAGAAGCTTACGTAAGCATCAGCTTTCCTCGGACACTTGAGCAAGGGAAAGTCTGTACCTTGGCTATAGCATCACCCATTCCAAAAACGACGGTTTTACGATTTATCGATTCTAGCTAAGAGCTCTTATCTCCATTTAAAGCTACTCAGTTTCCTTATTTACCTTCAATATAGTACGAACCAGAAACACCCCCGCCGGCGACGGGGTACCCTCTTCCCCTCTTTCGAACGCGGCGTCTAACGCAACAATCCCCTGGAATACCAACAACCTAGAGGCCCTTACAGAGGCTGAAGTCAGGGCACAACTGTTAATAGAGGACCTACATATGAAGAGAGCCTAGCACGCAGAAGTGGAAGGCTAAACAAGGATCGCGGCTATAAAAGAGAAAAAGTTATAGGCTAAGACCAAGGCCTTAGAGGCACAAACGTTAGCCTCAAGAGCGTAAGCAGCAGCAGCGACTAGGGACGCTTTAAGCCTCGAAGAAGCAGGTGAGATGCTATCCCCGTAAGATAAATCTATCTTAGATAGGCACCCGAGGGTTAACCCAAAGTATATTGCCTAGATTGTTAAAGGGACATTCTTAGTAATAGACCTTGCTTATATCCGAATAGGGAAAGGTCTACTAGCAGTAGCGAACGAGCAATCCTTTGAGGTAATAGACGACTCCCTTACTATTAAGAAGAAGTAAGGAAAACAGTTAGACTTTAGGATAACGATAATAATTTAGTAAGAATCGTAGATAATATACCTGTTAATTATATATCAAATCTATAGAGAGACTCGCTTAGATTTAATAGTAGTAATAATAGCCTTTGAAAGGTTAATCTACCTTATCTAGAACATATAGTATCTAGTAATCTAGGTAATACTAATAGCTCTGGAATAGTACTAATACGTAATCTCTATTAGTATTATAAACACAGAGGGCTAGGTAATCTTAGTAGAGCGAGAACACTGTTACCTGGTCCTCACTGTCGTCCCCTCTAAAAGAAGCCTTATATAAGACCTCTTAAGAAAGAGAAGCTTCGACGGAAGACCTATTATAACGCCTAGTAAGGCTATAGAACTAGATAGAACATGTCGAATATAGAATTTAAACAGATATAAGTATAACGATAGATATAAATTCGAGTATAAATACTAGACTATAAGTTACGAAGAGGACTACCGGGTTACCTAGTGCCTCTAAACTTAAGCTTATAGCTGAGATATCGCGGGAGACTAGGAATGTTATTAGTTATTCGAAAAAACTATAGTATACTGTTCCTCTTACCCTCTACGTCTAAATATATACTTGCTATATAAACTTATAGATACCTCGTGCCTACTTAGAGACTCGCTATCTCTGCTGAAAAGGGATAGATAGGTACGTCTTCTTAAAGACTACTTAGTCTAAGGTGATCTATCGTCGTATATCCTACTAAGTAGGCAATTAAACTCTATAAGGTTAGACTCTGTTAGGTATTACCTTACGTTTCTATACTAAGACGAACAGAGATCTTCCTCTAGGCTAAGCCTATTAGGTAATATAATCGCAGGCATTTTAACCTTTAGATGTCGGATTAGCTACGAAGGCTCTAACTAGCTTATCCTCTTAAAGAATCTGCTATCTATTAAGGATAATCTAAATATAATAGAGAGCAGGTTAGAGGCTGATTTAAAGCTCTATAGAGTACTACTATACCTCTCTCTTCTACCTTTTATATCCTCTCTATTAGACGTAGTACCTAAGAGTAATAGCGGTTTCTATATAATCTATAACCTCTCTACGCCGGTAGAGAGGTCTATAAACGATAGTATTCCTAAGGAATATAGAGGTATCGAATACCTATATTTCGACGCTGTTATAGTAGCTATCCTTTAGACAGGGCACGGCTACTTTATTATAAAGAAGGATCTAAAAGACGTCTTTAGAATTATCCTAGTATCTCGGAAAGACCAGTAGCTATTAGGCTTCAATTAGGCAAGAGTATATTACCGAGAAACATGTCTCTTATTCAGCCTAGTAACAGCCTCTTTCCTGTTTAACTTAGTAGCTAAAGCACTATATTAGATTCTTAAATCATACCTAGGCGTTGGCGTTAAGCTCTTACTATACTACTTAGATAACTTTATTTTCTTCTTCTATATAGAACTAGACTTCTAAGAGCGGGTAGCCCACTTCCACGGCTAGTATACGCTCTTAACCGACTTCCTAGGCGTTCTAAGGAATAAGAAGAAGGACTACGAGGGTTAGGTTATTACTATCCTCGGAATTAAGTACGATACTTATAAATTTATTACGAAACTGCTAAAAGAGAAGATAGCTAAAGCGTAAGCCTTAACGTCTATTATACTAGACTAAGGCTAGGTAACTCTCGACGAAATACAATCCCTAGTAGGCTTTCTAAGCTTCTGCTTAAACGTTGTTAAGCTGGGAAAGGTATTTATACTATACCTATACGTTTTTCTAGTAAGCTATCTAATAAATACGCTAAAGGCCTTAAGAAAGCGACTTAACCTAACTATTATAAAAGATATTAAATAGTAGAACGAATTCCTCCCTTTATATAACAGTATATACTACTTTGATAGTAAAGCGAGAGTAGTAATTTAGCTCTTTATAGACGCCTTAACAGAAGGTATAGAGAGGTTCTCTATAGAGACCCCTGATATAGACTAGAGAAATTAGTATAACTCCTTTTAAAAAGAACAAGCCTTCATAGCTAAGGTTAAGTATAATACTAACGATGTCTTTAATATTAATATCTTTAAGCTAGGGGCGATCGCTCTAGCTTTTAACTACTTTATAAAACAGTAGCGTAGAAAGAAAGTTATTACTTATATAGATAGCTCGATCTCCTAGACAGGTCTTAAGAAGTCTTTACTTAAAGGCGAAGCAAACGCGGTCCTATAACAGATTCTTCTATAAGCAGCCGAATACGATATTAAGGTTATCCCTAGATAGATTATAGGAAAGGACAATATACTAGCCGATATAATTTCACGTTTTAATCCTAAGGAAATTACTAACTAGTGTCCTTAATAGCAGGAGCTCTGCTAATCTCTTCTCCTTCGTCTAAATAGCTACGATTATAAGAAACTAACTTATTCTTACTAAAACACTTTCTCTAGAACAGTCTCTCGAAAGAGATAAGAGACAACTATAAGTCTATTTAAAAGACGTATAAGAACTACTGTATCCTATAGTCGAAAACAGCCTAGCCCGCCTAGCTTAAGACTCTAGGAGAGTTTACAACCTTAAGAGTAATAGAAGGCCTTAAAGCTACAAAGGTTAAGCCGGATATAATTATAGGGAACCTATTAGCTCTCCGATCTGCTTATATCGATAAGAGGCTAGATAAAGAGGTCTTTAATAGCTCTTAGCTAAAAAGAATTATTAGTAGTATATAGTAGATAACGATAAACACTCTAACTAAGCAAGCTTAACTAATTATAATAGATATTCTTAAAAGGATTATAAAGCTAGTATTTATAGAACTAACAGGTACTAGAAGCTACGAGAGTATCAACTTTGACGTAGCTATAAAAGTAGCTTTTATAGAGTGTTTAAGAATAGAAGAGTTTATAGTAATAAACCCGCAGCTTTAAGAGGATTGCTTAACCTTTTTATCTATCTAACTAATAAGAAACGACGTTACTATTACCCCTGGCAAAGCATATATAACCCTTTACTTAAAACGAAGCAAAGCTGATTACGATTATTAAGAGGTTGAGATAGTACTAGTATATACTAACACCTCTATATACCTGGTTAAAGCACTTTGCGAGCTTCTTATCGACTACTCTAAGACGGGTAATACACTATAGGAACGGGCGACCGAGCCCCTGTTCGTAACCTTAAAGGGGGAGCTAATGTTATAAAATTAGATAATTACCTAGCTTTAAAACAGGATTAAGAAAGCTAGTATATAAACACCTATTAAATTCTCTAGATATAGTTTTAGGAGAGGGGTAGTATAACACGTGTTAGACAACGGTCTTATATATAAGGATATCTAGGACCTTAGCTGTTAGAAGAGCGACTCCTTTAAATAATACTTTAAAAGAAGCCTTCGTTCTAGACTAGAGCTTAATACACGTTTCCTACAAAGAACCGATATACGCGACCTCGATTAGTCTCAACTATAAGGGCTTTAATTAAGCCTAGACTACGAGAGCTTGGATTAGGCCTGGATTAGGCCTAGATTACGTATATAGGTGTGGACTCTACCTTAACACGCTTTAGTATAGTATATAAATACTCGCTTCTAATTCGTCGAAGGCTTTACGAACAGCCTTAGGAGCGAGCGTTTAAGAGCGTATAAGGGCATAATATAATATACTTATCTAGGTCTTATTTATAGCACTCTTAGGGGCTAACCGTGTTAGCCCCAGGGGCCTCATATGTGACGAACACTTATACAAATGAGTTGTTTTTGTGGAGTAGTAGAAGCTTACATAAGCATCAGCTTTCCTCGGACACTTAAGCAAGGGAAAGTCTATACCTTAGCTATAGCATCACCTATTCCAAAAACGACGGTTTTACGATTTCTATCCCTCCTACTCTACAATTAGCTTGAGCCGGGGACTAAAAGGGATATATAGAGCCTTGGAATCTGGTAGAGCGGGAGCAGGTAGCTCTAGACGCTGAAACGAGGATACAAGGCTTATTTACCGGGGTTCGTTATGATTTATTTACTTCCTACCGTATCCGGCAGGTAGCGCTACATGGATTAGCTTTATAAATATATCACTATTGCTCCTTACGGAGCAGCACACAAATACTCGCTCCTGATTCGTCGAAGGCTTTGCGAACAGCCTCAGGAGCGAGCGTTTAAGAGCGTGCAGGGGCATAATACAATATACTTATCCAGGTCTTATTTACAGCGCTCTTGGGGGCTAACCGTGTTAGCCCCAGGGGCCTCATATGTGACGAACACTTACACAAATGAAGCATTTATTACAAGTCACGTGTATATCACGTTCTGTCTTATTTCAAGTTTTGAGCGACCTGAAGTAACTACAATGAGAACTTGTATATCTATTACATATGGGTGCATATGTTTATGTGCTTGAACACCACAAAAGTTGAAGGGTATATATACTCCGATGAGAATTTATTTTTGAGCATTTGCGACGTGACTCATTCGTGCTCCCCAAACGGACAATTGTTCTGTAACGGAATGAAGGTATTTTTAGACTTGGTTATGAATTATATAAACTAAAGGAAAGTAAGGAGAAGCAACAACATTAAGACGAACCTCCAGTCGGAGAAACTCCATCGAAGCAACTTGAGTAACCTCCACCTTATCACTCATCATCATTTGTATATTCCCCCAGTCTAGAGAACTCCCTCTCTGCTCTCTTCTCCTCGTCGCCCTGATGCAGCTCTTTGAGATAACTATTAAAGTCCCTGGACATTTCAACGATGGACTTCAGGTGCTCATCCTTTAGTAGGATCCGTCCTTCCTCGTCCTTTTCAGCATCGTACTCGGCAAGAGCAACTGCAGTTTGAAAAGCTGAAAGAAGAATTTAGTACAAGCCAAGGAAATTACAACGAAAGACTCCATACCAGTCCGAATTTCGCGGCCGTTCCATTTGACTTGTTTTTTTCCCTACCTTCAATATAGTCCTTCGCATCAATCGACACAGGGATTGTATCTCCTCTTTCCTTTTTCAATTTATCCGTAAATGCCTTCCACACCTTTTTACGGCCATCGTCTGTGAAATCAGGATAGTAAAGTTGGACGTGGATCCTTGGAGATCAGTTTAATAGTCCAAAAGGGTTTGGCAATCATCAACCTGGATATAAATGCGTCGTCAAAGCGGCCAACACGATTTGTGGTGAGAAATAGAATTCCCTCATAAAACCTGTTCCCCAGATCTCGAAATCAGTTTACTTCTTTGAAAAAGATCCAAGAATTGTTGAACATTTCTTGGGAGTGTAACAAAAGTTTTCTTCAACTCCCACCAGGACAGAAAATTATGCTCCGATCTGACTTACTCGAGCGCTCTTAAGAAAACTATGATTGGTTAGAACAAGATTCCGAGGGGGGTACGTACACCCTACTTACCCAGCAACTAGACTATTCCTGTTAAGATCATTAGTGGAGCGTTTCTCCATGAAAACATCAGCTTCATCAATCAGCAGCACCGCACCCTAGCTTGAAGCTTGCTTGAACTGCGTCTTAAGATTGTTCTCAACGTTGGCGGGACTTGTGCCGATATCGCTGCTGGTTAAAATCATCAATGGCCGTTGTGCATATTCCGCAATGCATTCTAGTTTTTGGAAAATTCAGTAAACATCAAATTTTCACCGCCGTTTGTACTTACCTGCCGTGTATGTTTTCCCCACACCTGGTCTACCGTGTAAAAGAAATATTACACCCTGGCCCTTTCCTGCAATAAAATCCGCACTCCACATCGGCAGATCAGAGAATTCGCCGGCGTGGTTTTTGCGAATATAATTGCTCGCTAGAGCCTTGAGCGTCTTCCTTCGTTCCGAATTCATAACAAGTTGATCAATCATGTCTGTTTGGAAAACTGGTTCCTCGAAGCTACTAACATCTAGCTTTTCTAGAAAAGTGATATTTCCATTAGGGCCAGAACAAACATCAGAGGAAACTGAGAACACCTACCCCAAGTTCTTGTTTTGAAAACAAAACCCCAGACTGTGGATGGGAGCAGGAAATGTTGATGTGGCGTGATGACACGTTCATCTTCTGGATATATTCCGTTATAATGAATGAAAGGAGCTTTCCTAATGGCAGCTATTTGGCCTTCAATCCTTCTCTTGCAAACTGGACATGTACAATCAGATACCCATGCTGTATCTTTATAGAACGCTTCTACCCTGGGAACCCGGCTGGCGGGGCATTCGGGACTTGCATAGTACGTCTTCATATCTACCATGACAAGCCCATCTATCTATAAATGACATTCTAATTAGCCAGATCCCGAGAGGCCAAAATCCAAACGTCCACAAAAGTAGACTAACATGAAAAAGAAAGAAATACCTTGTGATACGGAAAAACTACTGTTGTCCCCTTGTAGTAGTGACATTTTTTAGTAAGAAGGCTATAGAACTTTTCTCCCCGATCTATTATTTCCTGGGACACCTCATCGGCATTGGAGGGGTCTTTGAACACCGATTTGTCGGGGAAGAAGTAGTCTATTTTCCTTTCGCCGTCCCACTTTTGAGAAACCGATTCATTCAAACGCTGCCCAAGGAATGATCCGTTGTAGTCCCATGTCCAATATCTTGTTCGCCAAGGTACGTCAGGGTCTTCAAAAGAGCCACCTGAAGTGGAGTGAATTACTGTTCCGATTTCCTCGCAAGTTTACCGCGGTATGCGAAGCTATAAGTTCTACCAGGCTTTCTGGAAACCCAAGCTATCTTGAATGTTTCGACCCCGCTTGCGTTCCGCTCCTCCTCTGCCCGTACTTGAGGCATGATGTTCTTTTCCAAGAAGTCTAGTAGTATTCCGATATGCCGGTTTGCGTCTTTCTCCCTAAAACAGATTTCGTGGCTCTGCTCGGTATGATTCGTCTTCTCTCGAAACTCAGAAAGCTCTTTTCTATGGTGCACCAAGACGGCGTATGGTGCAGGAACAACGACGGTATCACCAAAAAGATCCTGACTTGGGTAATATACCACGACAGCTCGTAAGGCATTGATAATTGCTGGTGATTTGATATGCATGCTCACTTTGCCGGTTGACTTAATCGGAGAAGGCTGTTTGGCCACACTAGCCTCAGGCTTTTCCTGGGTATCAAAAACCGTGATGATATCAAATATCTTTTGGTTTATGGAACCGGATTCTGTTCCTAATTCCGATTCAACCACAACGCCATCCGTTTGATACTCATGGACAAGTGCTTTGGTGCTAACATTGCGGTATTGAACACGGTATTCGACTTCTCCTTTAGGTCAAGACTGGTAAAACTGACTCGAGCTGCACGCGAGGCTGGCAGAATTTGCGGAGAATCCATCTTAGAATCGAGGTCAACAGTGTGATGATTGAGGTGTTTTTCTGTATGCTGTGCAATTGTGATACTTCCTTCCCTCATGCCGTAGTTGTCACAGTGTATGATTGTTGTGCTGAAGGTGGGATTTCTTAAGGACACAGACACCAGTAAAGCCTCATTTTTTCCCCCCCCCCCCCCCCCTTCCACCGGGCGATAAAATCCGTTGTGGTAATTTGGTGCGGTTGCATCAGGTTTCAGCATACGCCCACCTTATCTTTACAGGGGTATACTCCGTGGTCTATATTGGATCCTATGGCTCCCATTTCAGCTCTTCGGGTGGTGTGGTCGCACGAGGGTGTCACTCTAGTTCCAGGCAACCAAGAAGAATAAAATGATCATCTAGGACTCTTTTTGCTTTCTTAGTTACTGACCGAGATTTTCGCGATGTCTGGACCAAGTGAAGCAGGTGCACTGGTTCGTTCCTACAGTCTAGAACTTGAACAGAGGACATTACCAAATGCCGCCTCTCACAATCTGAGTGTTGTCCTTATTAAAAATGAGCACCGATTAGAGCAACGAGAAAAGGAAAATTCAAATTGGCGCAGATATTATGAGGAGTGGGACCCTCTGGGGGGCGATAAAGTGTGAGCCGTTTAGGTGCTCTCTGAATGGTCCAATTATGTATGCTAAATTCTTCGTAGAGAGCCAAATACGAAGGCCTTAAGGGAACAAGCTGTCCTGCTAAGCCATATCTGGAAGGTCTTTCGGCAGACTGTCCCGAAAGAGGAGAGAGCCAGATTTTGAAAACCGCCCTCCTAGTGTTGACGGGCTTGTTGCAATGGTCGATTCAGTTGCGAGAAGCTGGCAGAACAAGAGAGAGAAATCAAAAACAGGGAGATTCATGAATCATTTCCGCACATTCTGCTCGACCATCGATGCCCACTCCAACATGTTAGAGGTCCTCCCGAACGGGAACGAATATGTATCACTTTTCACCGGCAGCCTGAAAAGTATCATCAAGGTAATCCCAGAAAATCCCCAAAAAAACAAGTTGCATCCCGACTAAAGAGTAGGCTACCGCAAACTATGAGAAAACCGCAACTGGACTCGGAAAAGCATTGTCAGAAGAGAGCGAGGATATTATAGCTTGCGAGAAAGAACTTGAGATATATAAGACAGAGGACATGCAAAAGAAAGTCGCCAACTTGTATGCTCACATATTCTTTTTCTTACAGGATACTATGAAATGGTACCTGACAAGACAACGAACGAAAGTTCTTGATGCTTTCCGTGAAGACTTCTACACACAATTCGAGGAGAATATTCAGAACATCAAGAATTTTTCCACGCAGATTCAGAGACAGGCGCATCTCAGTACAATGGGAGAGATCCGCGGGATTAGACACACAGTGGAACGGATAGAAGATATCGTAACTGATGGCCGGACAGATATGCGGATCGCTCTAGATGGGCTCAGCAGGGAGAATGCCATTATGAAGCACGACCAACAGGCGCTCTTGCGACTATTAGAAAGGGATCGTGACGAAAGACTCCGCTTGCAAATTGAGTTACCCCAACGTGTGAAAGAAATGGAACATGAGCTCCTTGCACAGCTCATTGGGGCCGGAATGCTCCAACAATTGGCCGGGATGGTTCAAGATTTTATCGAAAATAGAGCTCGAATCAATCGTAAGAAAATCAGTTGAGCCGTATAATTTTGTCATAACTAACATGTAAGAAGAAAGTGCAGTAAGAACGGTTGCTGAGACCTGGAACGAAGTGGCGCCGCTAGAAGGTAAGAAAAGACATGAAAATTCGGTATCCTTCTAACAAAATCAGTGACAATTTATAAAAGAGAGGATATATTATTTGATTCCAGAGACCTTGTAGATCTTTTCAAAAGGAGCCGGATACAAACTTCGTACGAATCAACTCGCCTAGTATCTCTTGAGCATTCAGCTGTATCTCACCTGACCGATTGGACAACCGCCACCGCCTGTCATATTTTGTCAATTGCTGGACAGCAAGGAATTGGACTAGAAGAAGCACAGATGACCCAAGTTGTAAGCAGCTTATTTGTTTTGTGTCATTTGCTCAAGAGGTTTTTGCATCCTCTCAACTGCCGGATGGGGAGAATTCAAATACCTTTATACCCTTACTTGGAGACATCTTTTCATCCTTGATGTTAGCGGCCACGGCTCTCAGCCTTCTCAGTGTCTGGCTCTCCAGGATATACAAACAAGCGTGCTAATTAATGGTAGGCATCCATGTGCGTTAATTTTGCAAGAAAGCCAAAACTTCTAGTGATATCGTACTTCTGCCAACTTACTCGGGGCGAAATATTGAGATCAGGCAACACAAGAGAATCGCAAGCACTGATCTCTCTAGTGTACTCACTTCTTCGACAAATGATTGAGGAACTCCCAATGGAATTCGAATCCGAATCAAAGTTCAACGGGGAGAGGTTTTCCCGGCTGGATGGCACGTTGAAAACATGGAATGAAGCTGTTGACCTTTTCAACGACTTGCTCCAGTTTATGCTTAAGATTCTTTTATGCGTGATCGACGGATTCCAGTGGTTGGATGATCGTAGTACTGACAAATATCTCAAGGATTTTGTGAAGATCTTGCGAGGAGGTGCTGTTCCTAGCTCGAACGCGTTCAAGGTTCTGCTCACGACCACTGGGAGGTCGAGGGCTTTGCTAGGAGAGCTAGCGCAGACGGAATTGTGTTTGGCTGATCGAGATGGATCTCATGGTAGTGCAGCTCGAAGAGGTGGTCATGTTGGTTTTGTGATATAGCGTTGTATCTTGTTGTTGAGTTGGCAAGAAAAGAACTAGTTTCACTTCTCCGATTCCATTGCCGTACCGGGCCGATCATTATGCACGTGACCTGGGGTATATGACCTTTGTCTCCCCAATAACTCTTTACGGAAAAACTCATTGAATATGGGCTAGTTAACTGGATGATTTCTTCCAAATTGGTATTGAGAAAATTCCAGGTTTGAGTTTAAAAATATCGTAAACATCACGTGAATTGATATCGGCAGCATCTCGCCTTTTCTCCGACAAAAACAGATTTCCTTCTTGAACGAAACATCAACATCAAATCGCTATCGAACCCCACTTTCCGATAACTTGATAACTCAATAACCGACGTCTTCGCAACTTCATAATCATGGCTCGAGGACTACAAAAGGTAAGTCGCCTTATATGAATGTTTCTTCTCCACCAGCGCTAACAAACGCTCTCAGATCGAGGCCCAGCAGAAGGCGCAGGCTGCAGGAAAGAAAGGCGGTAACTCGATTCTGAAGAAGGATAAGGGAATGAAGTACCAATGTGTATGTTCAACTACTCGTACCTGGCGGGGAATCAAAACTGACAAACCATTAGGCAACCTGCAAGAGTGAAGTCGACAACTATAACAATATGAAACTGCATTGGGAGGTAGGTTTATCTTGTTAATTCGTGTCTCAAGATATCCCTCTAATTGAACATTTAGGCAAAACATCCAAAGGAGGTCGCTCCAACTGACGACTTTGCATCAATGTCGAAGGCTCCTCCAGCAGCGAAGAAGTGAGAGGTGTTTTTGGTCAATGTTGGCGGGGAGTTCAGGAACTGCGTTTGACACGTGCGTCGGAATATATTTTTTTCTCAACATGAAAACATCCTCTTTTCATAACTCTACGCCCTTTTTTATTTATTGAGTGACATCCCAAGAGTTTCTCACAGATTAGGTAGTACCTAATGATGCACCAAAAGGTTTGGAAGGCAAGGAATCAGTGCTATACCTCAGAGGTACATGAATCTACAGAGCAATTTCGGAGCTATTTACATTCATCTTCCTCCTCTCTGCTCATCAGTCATTCCTTCGAAGAGTCTGCCTTATAAATCATTAGAATCAGCTGGTTGATTACAAACCAAAATGATACCATCCCGGCATTTCCCCATGCTCGAGAAATGAAGTTATATTTAGCTCGTCTTCTTATATAATATTATACATTGTGCTTGGAAGCTATCACCCCTTTTGGTGAACCAAATCGAAGAAAGAAAGCGTGAATACTCGATCCTCAAGGCTTACTAGAGCGGCGAGGAGAGTGATAACCACGTGATACCCCACATTTAGATAATTCCGTAAGAAAAGTAACTTGTTTCTCATGCTTGACTATAATTGGTCATGTTCTATATAGAGAGAACGCGTACCTCAAAGTGGAGCCAAATGAGCTTACCTGCTGTCTGCGTAGAATGTATACTCACGTGCTACGGAAGAACCAGGTAAACCCGAGTGGATCACGAAAGCTGACATAGTCGTCCTACATCACTTCATGAACGTCGACAACGTCTCAAGGCTTGGAAACTCTACTTTCACTCATCCTCTTGTAACACCAATAACACCAACCTGCTAAACCCCTCACTCCTAGTCTGTGTGGCCGTTCGACGAATTCATGTCCGCGACAAACCAGTCAGATTTTACGAGCATCGATAACGATGTCTCATCGCACCCAACCCAGGGGAAGAGGAATCGACCGCAATTGAGCTGTACAAACTGTAGGCGACATACAATTTTCTTCCGATCCTGGCGGTAACAAGGGCGGCAGTCAATAGCCTACAGTGTTTTAATTAAAATTATCCTGGAAACTTAGAGCAATTGGCTGCCGCTTTTATTGTTCATCAGTCTCCATATCTGAACACTATCAGCTGGATTTTTGGAAAAACTTATTACTAACTTGTTGGCAGGTCGTCACGCCAAATCCAAATGCGATCGACAAGTTCCATGTACGCAATGTATCAAGAAGGGTCGTGTCTCAACGTGCACCATCCCAGCATCCATACCCCGGAAGAAAGCAGCCGTCAGCATGCAAAATCGATTAAGACATCTCGAAAGTTTAGTAAAGAATGTTATGTCCAAAGAAAACCCACTTCCAAATGGAGTCTCGCCGAGCAATAGTGATGGCCAAACAAAACAAGCAATATTTGATGATGAGATAGTAAAACTCCCCATACATCAACAATTCGAGATCGGAGCGGAGAAAGAGCCATCACCACCAGTATCCACGGCAAGACTTGTCCAAGGATCGCAAGAGGCAACTTATGTCGGCGCCACGCACTGGGGTGCTATTCTTGAAGACGTAAGATTCAACTCTCGGAAATTGAAGACAACAGGGCTCACCAAAGTTCTATAGATTGAAGAAGTAAGATACTACTTTGACGATTTTGAGCGAGAACGCGATGCTCCGGATAGAGATCTCTCAACATTCAATTGTATGACATTCAACGCTCCACAAACATGTTCGAAGGAGGACCTTGTAACGGCTCTACCAAGTAAAAAGATTGTTGACCACCTTGTTGCCCGGCATTTCAATTCCAACAGCCCTTCCTTGTGTTTGTGAACCTCTCGAGGATTTTTTTTAGAACAATGCTAAAGTTATCATAGCCATAATACACTCGCCAACTTTCCAGAAAGAGGTATGCAAAAAATTATGGATCTGGTCACTCTGCCACTAGTGCTTTCACTTACTATTCCCATACTTTGGCTTCTAGTATCACTTTTACTGATTATTATTTTAGTATCGGAGATTTTGGGAAAACCCAAGCAAAGTTTCAGCTAACTGGCTCGCCTTATTGTATTCAATGCTGACCATTGCTTCTTTGGTGGTCATCGGGGGAAAGGAAGTTCATCCAGATACTCGTGGGACGGCCCATGAAATGCTCCGTTTATACCGAAACTACTGCACCCAGGGTCTAATCATATCCAATTACACGAAGCCCGGCAAATATACGATTGAGACAATGATCATTTTTGCCGAGGTAAGTTGGGAGAGTGGAACTTCACGTTAATCGTATTTCTAACATATACCTCCAGGCTGAATTTCTCTTAAGCAAAGACGACGAAGTTTACCTGTATCTTTTTGTTGGCAATATAGTCCGTCTATGCTTGAGAATGGGTCTACATCGAGATACCAATAATATCGGCGGTACTCTTACTCCTTATCAATCTGAGATGAGACGACGATTATGGCACCATGTTTCTCAATTGGACATGCTCTCTTGCTTTCATATTGGTTTACCTGGCATGGTTGACTCAATTGACTCCGACACTTTACTCCCAAGGAATCTTAGAGACGAGGATTTTGGGGAAGATTCAGTCGAGTTACCACCCTCTCGATCGCCGGCAGAGCTCACCCCAATATCTTACCTCATAGCTAAGAGTATCTTGTGCCAACAGGCTGGGAGAGTTACCACAATGGCAAATAAATTGACTGGGGTCCCTCACGAAGAAGTTATGAAGCTGGACAAAGATTTGCATCATGCCTTTGGCCAAATTCCAACATTCTACCGCATCCCTAGTACCGGTATATCGATCACAGACTCTGCCAATGTTATTGTCAAACAATTCAGCATGTTCTTGGTTTACCATAAATGTCGTTGTATGCTTCACCGGAACTATGCTACGTATGGAGAAAATACTCCGGAATACAGGTTCTCTAAGAAGGAGGCATTGGACTCATCAATGGAGTTGCTCAGTGGGCAGGCGATGACTTATGAAGCTGCAACTCCAGGGGGGCCACTAGCTAACGACCGATGGGTTTTATCGAATCTTTCAACGCACGATTTTCTACTAGCGGCCATGCTCATCTGTATGGAAGTCTTGAAAGCCATTAAAAATGGATTGAATGTAGACAATATCAATGAACCGTCAAACCAGGACCTCCATTCCCTGGTCGGATCTCTTGAAAAGTCTCACGTGGTCTGGGAACAAGTACAAGACAGGCACTGCCCACAAGCCACAACATATTTTGAGGTCATATTCAACAGGGTTAAAGCAGGACTGCGGGGTCAGTCTCAGAAAACCAATAGGAGTGAACAACCGATTTCAATGTCTGATCTGAAATTGAACGGCAAGTTACCCCGCCCCATTATTAGCTTTCTTTGCGTCTCTTCCTGGCGGCCCCTATAATTGTTTTTGAGCCTAACACACACCAGATGGGCCCATTATCGCTTCCTTGAACGCCACCCAAACGTGCGAAGCACTCTGGAGCTGCCAAGCGGAAAACACTGCGTCTCCCGGCTTTGGTTTCCTGTCCAATGACGATATTCTGACCACTATGGCCGATGATCCATTTGGAACATTCACAGAAATGCCCGAAAACCTTGATTGGGTATGTTGCCTCTCTCAAGACTGATACAATAGTACCAACTAACCTTAATTAGGAAACATTTGACAACTATGCTTGGCCAAGACAAGACACCCAGCCGTCCTGGCAGACAAATGACCTATTATTCCAGTGATTTGAATTCAAAATTAAGCGCAATGACATAAGAAATGAAATACACGAAAATTTCAACCTGGACTGTCCTAGCTCATCGGTATGAAGCAATTTCTCGGTCGCAATAGTCAAAGAACTTTGCCGCGACCCCAGTTCCCCCTTCACTTTTACTCTTCAGAGCTTTTACCAGATTCTCTGGTAAATCGCAGTGCCGGCCCCATGCCATTTGGTACCCACCATTATGTTCCATTCTAACATCTGGTGAGAGTCCAGAAAATATTTCCGAATACGCGCCGCACACCGGGCCCTTGAAAATGATGCGCTGTTCATTCGTTAGCAATATTCTTTTTTTTTTACTTCGAGTGTTCAACTTACCATAATCAATGCCAACGGGAAGGGGTGGTTTCTTTGAAGTTCGGTTCTCATTAACCCAGGATGGAGACACTGTCATCACGTCAGTTTCTGCTTTTTGAATCTCAGGTTCCTTTTCAACTCACGACACTAAGTATTCCTTTCGAACTCAATCGTTTAGCGAATTTGTCGGCTAGCCAGGTTGCACCATTTTTGCTTTGCAGGTAGTTCACCATGAATCCTTCCCTGATCTTCGGTGTTCCGTCTGCCTCGAACTCCATGGGATCAGGTGGCCCTGCTTGAAGCAAGGAAACGACCCAGACTATTCGGACACTTCCTGGGGACATACCCGGGATCGCGGCAGTATTAATGAGGAGAGGTTCGAGGATGAGAGTCAGAAGATATGGTCCTAAAGAGTTCGTTCCCATTTCCAAATCATGTCCCTATCACAATCGGATCAGCTTCTTCTAAATCTCACAACCCATCCCTCGAAATGGATTGTAAACTTACTAATTGGTCCTTACTTCCAGCCGGAGGTTTCATGACAGCAGCATTATGAAACAAAACATCCAACCGACTCTCACTCTTCAAGAATCCTTCCGCAGCACCCTTCACACTCCTCAAATCCCCAAGATCAATGACCATACTCTTCAAAGCACCATGTTTGGATTCGGATGTACTTTTAAGCTCCGCATGCAACTTCTCGATTGCACCTTGACATCTTGCTTCTGATCGAGCGGCGATGTAAACTGTACCTCCTGCGAGATAGAGGATTTTCGCGAGCTCGTATCCTACTCCAGAGGCGGCTCCGGTGATGATGAAGACTTTTCCGGCGAGGGAGGGGAGGTGTTTGTCTGTGAATTTTGGGGCGGGCGGGAAGTATTGAGAGAGTGTTGATATTTGTGGCATTTTTGTGGATGGGAGGTGTTGTATTTGAATCTTCTGGGTTATGGCTTGATTTCCTTTTGAATATATGTCGTTGAAGTTGTTATCTCGATTTCCTCTCTAATGAAACAATGTCTTTGTATGGTTCGAGTCCAACCATTCTCTGGAAACCCTCCATCTCTTATACCAAAATGACCGGAAATTGGAATCTGTAAACTCCATGTTGAAAGCAGATACTTGTCCCCAATTCTCACCTTCTCAATCGTGAAATGCGGATGTAGTAAGGATAGTCCTATACCTTCGGACTGAGGATGTGGTATTTTTGGAGTTGCGGACGCCTGTGGCCAATTAGACACACAATGGAAGGTGCGACCCCTTCCTTTATGGATTAAAGTTTTCCCTAAATCCTCTCGGGGGGGTTTTATGTCCGCTGAGGAGGTTGGAACATCCGGAATCTGAATGGGGCTGCTATCATGGGCTGAAATTGCGTGTTTATTGTACGCGGTCTTATGGCATCAATTGATCATTTTTTTACTTTATTCACTTGATATAATAGTATAAGATAGCTGGAATGCCTGAGCCAAGTCTTGAGGGCATTTGTGGTTTTCCGAGACGGCGGAGTTTCGGGATATATCTTTATTCCGCACACACGAATTTCAGAAAATTAGATCAGATGAGAATTATTCTTTCTAACGGTTAGACATGTCTGTTGCACATTGGAGGTTTCTTATTGTCCCACACTTACAAGAGTAACGATTTGAGAGCAGACGAAATAACTTTCACTACTAAGCCGATCGGTACGACTTTTGTTGGCTGTCGCACTTTTGAACTTAGATCCGATGAATCGTTTTTCTGATTCTGTAAGTGAAATTTCAAGTGAGAATTGGAAATAATTTAATGGATTAATGTAAATAGTATTATAATACTATTAATCCATTGTAACGAGGCGCAATAAACATGAAAAATAATAGTAACTACATCAGGTTAGTACCTGCCTACCTAGCCTTCTTTAGGGCCTGTTTGGCTGGCATATTCTTTGGATTAATATGCACCACCAAAAGAGTGTCAAAATCAGACTTGGGCGCCGACACGATATTTATTGTAAATATCGCGATATATATTATCGGATCACTTGAATCCGATACGATTATCGTTGTTAAAAAGGTGACGATAACCGATAAAATATCGGATTTTTCACGCTAGTACTCTATAGTCCTAAATACATATTATATAACTTATATTTATTTAAAAACTATATTTTTTACCTATTTAAATCTTACTTTTTCTATTAATGTAAAAGAGCTCCTTAAACATATGAGCTATACTACCTTTACAACTTAAAAGTTCTTAATATATATATTTAGAAAACATGTGACTTTATATTTATATTTAGATAAAGTCTTCCTATTAGCTCTTAGCCAGATTAACGCCCATTATTAATTATTTATCGTCCTCGTTAAAAATCCGATATATCATCGTAATAATCTATACGATACGATTATCCTCGTATACCACCCCACCCCACCCGATATGCCACCGGTAATATCGGTGCCCAAGTCTGGTTAAAATAATATTGGATAATTTGATATATTCAACACTTTTAGATATGCCGAATCGTTTGGCCCGCATATCTAAAAAGTGCGGCATATCTCAAAATATGTTCGAATATATTCTAAAAAGATATACACCAAGGCAATTATCCGATTGTCGTCAAAAGGACGATAGATAATTGGAATATATCCTAGGATATATTTTATTTGGACCACCAATTTAGCACCCTCTAAGATAAACTAATATATGCACTAAAAGAGCCAAACGATTACCGAATATATTCTTTAAATAGGTCCCGGCATATTTAATAGAGCATTTAATACTATCCCAAGGCCAGCCAAACAGGCCCTTACTCCGACTTTCTAGGGCAATTCAAGTAAATTATTCTACCCACTTGGAACAGTTGAGCATTATTAACCAGGCGTTTTAGAACAATCACGTTCAAATAACGAGTAATTTATTTACTGCTGCTTTTAATGTCCACCACGAGTGAGGTTCAATTTCAACATCTCCCAATCCAAAATACTACTTGTAGGAGATTTATATGATCTTCATCGTCGAGGTGATTATTGAGAGATTCGCGATTACTCCCGGCGTGAAATCTTTCGCTTTATTCAATTGTTTCAATCTTCCAATCTGCTTCAGGAGTTTTTAAGACATCTTCAGTTCAACGGACAAGTACCGACGAAGACTCGTTAGGACATAAGCAGTTCACTAGAACTCTCAAACAGGAGGGTGGATAGATGAAGTGGGTCTCGAAGTTGAAATCCAAGCACACATTAGGCCATGACAACAAATATAGTACTTTCAGCTTAAGCTAATGAAATCTAGAAATTCAGAAACATATACAAACAAGTACGCCACACGTCATCTCATATACCAACACAAGCGACCAACTTAATACACCTTCTCTCCATAAATTTCAACATAAACACATCCCTTCTTTCCCGTATAGACCATCTTGCTCCCCCACTTCTCAATCGCGAGACACTCATCACATTTATCGATCGCAGTCATGAACCAATTCTTACAATCCTTAGAATCATACTTATCATCCGTTCTCTTCTCACAGCCCGTTTGATCTGAATTCCAATCCCAAAGCATCATGACGTTCTTGCCATTTGAAGTCGTGGTTCTAGTATGACCTGGTTCACAACCAACTCCACCTACGATCAGGGGAACGAGAGTGCTTTTACCGCCATCATCAGTGGTGGTATACCAGTCGTTTGTCTTGACTTTTGTTCCAGGCAGTGTTGTCCCAGTGAAATCTGGAGGGAACGTAGTCATGGTCTGAAGAACAAGGAAGTAGTTAGCACGAAGAAACAGCTTACAATAAACTCAAGAATACCCCACCTGGGGTTGCAAGCCCCTCGCGCTTTCCCTTCTACAATTGTCCTAACGCTTCTAGGAGAATGAAGATAACATGAAGATAATTGTTCTAGTCGTTTAGGAAAATTAAATTGAGTTTCCGAGTTTTATTCGAACAATCGAGGACGCAGAGTAGGGGGATTCTACTCTTGGTCACTTACCGAGGAGGAAGAGCAAAAGATCTAGTAAAAACTGGCTGTGTATCTCAATGAAACGAGTGTTAGTCGCTATAATTAGACGTATTTTATGCGTGGTCCAGTCAGATTTATACCTGTGTATTTGCTTTGGGGGAAGATATAAGAAGCTTACAACATCCTAATTTCGTTTGCTGCAAGTCGCGTGACGGGCTTGTTGGGCCTGATTCTCGGTTTGAAGTCGGCTTACAACTATTTTCACCCAATTGCAGTAGCAACATCAGGAATATGACTCAAAAGTGAAAACATGGGAATTCCTCAGATATACTGCTTAATATGTGGAGCACCCATATTCGAATCTAGCACTCTGTATTTCCCCCTTCTCGAAATGAGCAAATCAGGCGCAACTCACCTCCCAACAACATTCCACCCAACAACATCCTACAGTCAATCATCCTGGACAAGAACCGCCCGATAATTCAACCCGGCGAGTGTTACGGGTAAATGCCAGGACTGGCAGTACATCGAGCTTTACCATCGAAGAAACTGGTAAAGAAATCCATGTATTCCGTGTAGCCTTCACGCGGGGTAAAGCGCTAGGTGAAAGTCGCGGAGGAGAACTTTACCTCCCAGTCCATGAAGCCTGTCTTGAAATCGCGGATCGGTTTATCGAATACAGAGCCGATGATCCAAGTCTTCCAGAACCACATGATTATTGTGGGGGGCGGATATGCAGAGGTGTAGATTGGGAGTGTGGTGATGATCCTGAAGCTGCAAAGGTAAACCTCTTCTTGATAAAACGCGTATGAGAAGCTAACATTCCAAGTAGTTGCTCGAACAGAACCCCTTGGAGGGAGCTTGGCCTTTGACAGACGAGGTCATACAAAAGTATCTCGGGAACGCGGACATAACCAAAGAATAGGAAAATCAATATCCTGGACTTCGAAATCTCAAGCGTATATGGCGCATCCTCTCCCAGGCTCGAGTTGGTGACGTAGCGGAAATTGCAATTGCTCAGAGAAGGGATCGCGAATGATGGTAGGACGGGAATGAGAGATCATAGAAGTAAAGCAAGCAATTCAAACAAAGATGCTGCGAAGAAGGTCAATCAAGACTCTTTGAATGGTGAAATGCTCTGGAGAATTCGGAAGTCTGGATCGTGATTTTACGATTGGGATTAGGGTATAATCCCAACCATGAATCCCAATCATTAACAGTCCTATGCCTGGTGTATAACTTGTCGTTCGCAAGGTGTAGAAAGACACCGGAAAGAACCCCGCCCGACAGCACGCTGTTGCACGTGGTCGGGGATCATTTCCAGTGCGTTTTCAGGGCTTCTCCCTGAAACCTACCTACAACATTATCTCAACCTCTTCGGAGACTATCTATCAAATAACTCTCGAGGCTTATCCTAGACTATCACAGAATCTGCCGCTGTCCCTTATTCTAGGAGCTTGAAACAATAATTCGCCGACTCCAATAAAACAGACCAAAAACGCTGAATCGCAATCAATTTCCCCTCACTCAGGTGTTCAGCCGCCATTGCCAAAAACGATGTCGAATCTTTCAACCCAAAAACCCATTTCACCCCCTCAAGACCTTCCCTCGCATAAATATCTACTTCGATATCCTCATCGGGTTCCATAATCACCGTTGCGACCCTCGTGTTATCGGTCTTTGGTTGTTTCCAACCTCCCTTCGTGGGCTTCATTTCGAACCTCATCACGAACATCGATACCAAAACCAAGATCTCATTCGTTGCGAAATGCCGACCGGGACATAACGTTGTTCCTCCCCCGAACGCACGGAATGCTGTCCTGGGAGGACGTTTTCCGTTTGATGTCGTGGGAATAGAGTCTTTCGTGAAACGATAAGGGTCGAAATCCGCGGCATCCGAACCCCAAATGGAGCTGTTCACATGGATGACACGACTGGGCATCTGGATCAGAGCATCTTTCTTCATAAGCCATTTCCCGTCCAAGATTATGTCTTCCGTTACCTGCCGAACTGCAGTTCCTATCGACCTATAACGGAGCGTTTCTTGGAAGGCGGAAGTGAGGGGGGGACAATTGTTTGTGACAGTTGTGATATCCAGATTTCGGATAACTTCCCCGTTGAAATTGGTGCTCGTTTCAACAACGTCTTCAAGCTCTTTCCGGACTTCCTGGAGCAAATGTGGACGGGAGTAGATGAACATAAGGAGCCAAAATAACACAGGAGCTGTGTTGTCTAGGAATGCAATGGACATACCAACCTCCAGTCGTGCTACGCCCTCGATGTCTGCTTCATGCCTCGTGTATAAAGCAAGATGTTGCTGGGGCAGAGGTGAGTCCTTCTTTTGACCGTCATTCTGGAAATATTCCTTGAAAGCCTGTGCCACTTTTATCTCTTGCAGCGATACCCTTTCGTGCGAGGATCGATGGCATTATGCCCATGAGAATGATCATGAACTCCTTTTCGAAATACCTAGAAATTGAGTTGATTACATCCAATGGAAGGAAGAGTTCAGACATACCGAAGCTTCCCGTATCCCCGCCTTTCTGAATGGATTCTCAGGCCCATAGACAGAATCAGTGGTAGCTTTAGTTATCGCCTCTCGAACCCAATCATTCAACATCACCGTCCTCTTCCCCTCCCTGCCAACCCATTCATCCAAAGAATCCAAAGCCTCAGCTACGGCCTGAATCATAACTCGATTCAAACCATCCAACCCCCCACCAGGTTTCAACGCCTCCATGAAGATGGGATATAACTCGGCTGAAATTCCCCAGTTACCATCAGTGCCGTTGACGTTCTTTATCATTATCTCGTGGGCTTTTTTGCTGAGTCCACAAACGGCGGATGGGAGTTTAGCTTCGATGTGTTCTATGGTGTTCCGCTATACGAGAAATTGCGCAAATAGACGTCTATTTGCGCAATTTCCATCTATTTAGATAATAGACTAAGTAATTCCGCGATCATTTTTACTAGTCCATTTAGTGAATTAGACTAAGAAAAATGTAGTAAATTTAAACTCCTAAATACAAAAATGAAGCTATTCCCAGCTTACTTTTTCGGCTTACGACCAGCCCCTGGTCTTGCCCCACCTCTACCCCCTTTTTACCCCCCTTTTAAGCTAGCTTCTTTTGAGAAGGTGCACGTGCTGTCTTCTTTACTCTCTTCACTCTAGCTACTTCTTCCGCCTCTTCAGCCTCTCTATCACTTATAATCACTTTAATAGGCTTATTATCACTTATTCTCGCCCCCTTTCGCTTACGCCCTGCTCTTTGCATCCTAGAGAGTGCTCCACGCCCATTGGACAGTTGCCACGCCACGCCTAGCTTAACCTTAGGCTGCTTTTGTACATTAGATCTTGTAAAGAGGGGTATACGCTGGGGGGGTTGGAGATTTTCCCTATTAAGCTTGTGGTGCTGATATCTCCCACTTAAAAGTCCATGCTCGCACGTTAATTGGTAGCTGCTAGGATAATGATCGTTAACTCGGCAGAACATACGAGTCGGTTCCGTCTTTAGCCGAAGTTATAAGGGGACAAGAAGTGTAACTACAGCTCCTTTTACAAAAACTTCAGCTGCTTCAAGAGTGTTTTTTGCTAGCATTCTCTCTCTTGCTTGCTTATTCTTTGTAGAAACTCGTTTCTCTATCTCAGAAAGTATTAGAGCTTCAGTCTCTGGAGCTATATCAGCATCTAATACTTCTTCTTCTTCGGGCCTACTAAGAAGGTAGTAAAAGAGGGGTAAAGATAGGATAGAAATATAAGGTTAAAATACTTTAGTTCTTTAAGAAAAAGAAAGAGATATCTAGTTAACTATATAAAATAACTCCTAGTAGTAAGATAAGAGAGAAAGAGAAGTGCTGTTCTCCTAGCCTCTCTAACCTCCCCCTTTTTAACTGACCTACCTTGTTTTACCTACTTTTCACCTACCGACATACTTCTAAAACCTTAGCAAATATAAAGAAAGTTAAATATCACTGCCGGGTATCTATTCTCTATACTAATCTTATATCTAAGTTTTGAAAAAGTTTCAACTATTCTTTATTAGGCAGCTTTAAAAGGGGGGTTAGGTGCGATAAGGACGAGTTTGAAAGAAGTGGATTTGATTAAAATCGCGGTATTAGACACCCGATTTGGCCCATCTATTGGTTTGCGCAATCCGGAATTTATTACCCAAATAGATTAGTCTATTTGCGCAATACCTCGTATAGCGGAACACCATAGAACAGATCCCCCGTAATTATCCCATCCAGTTAGACCTATACCGACTCTTATAAAACTCTACGGTATCTGGTCGACCGAAAGAGATTTGTTGTTGTTAGATGCTCCTAGGTCTTCAAGAGAAGTAGTGCTAGATTTAGATCACATGCCAACCCGCTTCACCTGCGATCTCGACTATCAGCGACTCCCTCAACTTTTCACCTTCGAGCAAACCGTTTAATAAAACACCATCGCCATCGCAACACCTTGCTTGTGATCTCCGAGCTCCCATCAAGGTTTCTTGCGAACTTGTTCATCACTGAAGCCATGGGTCTCCAAAGATTCCCGCCAGAAATAGTTGGTCACATCTTCAAGGCCCTATTAGCACAAATCGGTCTACGAAAATGCTTGCGATTGCGAGTCACGGGCCGTAAGTCTTTTGACGTTCACAGCGCCAACTACTGACAGTAATAGACTTCTTCAATGATGCCATCCTTCAATCCATCACACTTAGTTACCTCGTTGATCGAGAGGGCCCTATTCACGCGTGGCTTGACCGAGTTCTTGAACGCCTACTTATGTAACGACAGAATCGCGTTTGATCAAACCTCGAAAATGAGTCCACCTTTGATGGGCATGCTCATTTTTGCTCAAATAAAAGCTGATCCAGAGCATGCTGTTCTTGCTCATATTCGACTTGCGATAAAGGCGGTCAATGATGAATCTTCGTTGCCAACGGATGAGCAAAGGAAGCGTGCCTTGAGAATCTGCGAATCTGCCGCCTCTTATTTGGATGTAAGAACGTTCCTTGTGCGCTGGTTTCTCCTGGTGCTTTCCGGCATTTTAGCATGTGCAAACACTTGTATGAAATCTCGCTAACTTTATATAGTGGGATAGCGAGCATGAGCTGCGCACAGGCTGGTATGTAGAGTCTAAATTGGAAAAGAAAGACCAATGCGACGAATACCTCCAAAACCGCAACCCCTCTTCAAATTGCGACACGACAAAACACAACACCCTCAGTGCCGCCATTATTGTTGGAGATATCAACATTGTTCGGGCATTGCTCTCGGAGAATGTAATCGATGTAAATTGCGAGAGCGAGTATTTTGGTCGGCCATTACATTTAGCAGCACGGTGGGGTCAACTTGAAATTCTTCGCCTTTTGATCAGTAATGGTGCCGATCCGCATACAATACAAGCTTGGCAGCCACTCATGCTCCCATATCAAGTCTATAGGGATGGCAAGTATCCAGGCACAGAGAATGACGGAAGTCTTATGAACCACCATGGTACCCCCTTGACAATAGCATCTTTCTCGGGTCACCATGATATAGTTCAACTCCTCATAACTCCAGTTTATAAATTTTCGAAAAGCCAAATAAAGGAATCTTTACTTGCACCATGCCGAGGCGACCGTGTCGAAATCATCCTGATTTTGCTAGCCAGAAAAGAATTTAGGACCAGAGGTGGCCGAAAGGAATTGAAGACTCTGGCAAACGTCGCTCTATATGAGGCCTCCGCTTATGGCAGCATCAAGGTCGTCAGAATGATGCTTGGCCAGCTAGAGGACAAGGAAGGGATGCGTTCAGACTTACCATTTGCTGAAATCTCAAAAGAAGTTGGCCTAGAGCCTGCTGCCACCTACGGCCACGCAAATATTATACGCTTACTTCAAAAACATGGAGTGGGTTTTGAAGACCTTTCTTGGCCTTTCTGGCGGGGGCTGGAGGGACATGTTGGATGCCTGAAGCTCTTGATTGGAGAAGAATATGTTCAAAACCACTATGGTATTGAATCACTGGTTGAGCGCGTCATAGAGGGAGACCACGTACCAACATTCCGCTGGCTTGTGGAAATGGGCCTCGATAAAAATGCGCTTTTGAAAATATTGCACACCAGTGTTAATTGGTTTCTGAAGGCTGCCCAGGAGGGACGCGCGAGGATTGTACGGGCCCTCCTGGAATATGGGTTTTCCCCCAACTACCCTGATTCTCCAGATTCTCGCGATCCTGTGTACATGGCCACGCTCTACAACCAACATGAGGTTGTCGATGTCTTGAAAGAGTTTGGAGGGGAGTTACTTGTCGATGCCGAATCCGACCACTTCTTGAGTAGAGGCGGACTGCCTTCTGATGATTGGAAGGAATCAGAAGGGATTCCTAAATCACGGTTTCCAAATTTGCCGACGGATTGGCTGGGAAAAGACTTTTGATATATCGCCTCTGGCTGTGGCTAGAGGGGGATGTTGGGGAAGATTCACTGATTTGTAATATTAATCGTCAACAGCACTACCTTGAGGAATCGAAATAGAGGCATATGTGATCTGGTATGTTTTATCTGACAATTATGGAATTGGTCAATTATATAAGGAATTGATCAATATATCGGACTTTGCAGGATAATGATTTTGTTCACCAATAAATAAAAGTGAAGCTATTCCCATTTCCATCCTTTCCCAGCTGAAGTGCCCCACTTGCCCCCCTTTTCTACCCTCTTTTCGAGACCTCTCTTCTCACTCTCTTTAACTCTCTTTCACTCTCTTTGATCCCCATATCTCTTCTACATCATGAGCAAAGTGGCTATCTAAATCCTCTTGAAGAGCAATAGCCTCCGCATTATCCCCCTCCCACCGATCTTGGAAATGCTTTCTTTTAAGTGTATATGAGTTCTGAATGGGTTACGAGCATGTTGTGGTTAGGACACTTATACGATAAAAAGTGGGAATAACCTGATATTTAACTCTATATATATAATTGGTGGATTGAATAATTATTCTACAAAGTCCGAGAAATTGCTGAAATCAGTGTATAATTGGTCAATAATATAATTGTCAGATAAAACATACCAGATCGAGCTTGCATGTGCTGTTTGGAATCAAATCTCAAGAGAAGTACTTACACCAACTAGATGAACTTCGGATCAGCATTCTACTTTTCGATAACTTCAATTTGTACCTCAGCGAATACACATATATTTCGACACGTAAGCTAACAGCTTGATTATTTTATACTAGCAACTCCTACTTTGATCACTCGATGGTGCCAATTCTTGCCAGCCCTCTGCTCTCTGCGCTTCTCGGGATATTTTGGTCCAGTCCCCAGAGAATGCGACTTGTACAAACTCACGAATAAAAGTTTCCGCCTTATAAATCTCGTTTTCATTATTGGTTGAAGTTATGGTTGGAGTGAGACAGATGAAAAGAGAAGTTGCTATTGTGGGGCGAGGGCGGGGAAAAACCTTGATGGGTAGGTGTGCTGTCGAATTTTGTCTTGGCTTGGTATTCTTAAATGATGGAATGATCTCCCGTGTTTTCCTTTTTTCAAATGTATTCCTCTTCTTTAATATAGTTTGGAGTCGATTTGTACCTAGCAAGTGCTGGATAAATGGTGTTTTCTGGCTTTTTCCACGTGGGTTTGTCTTTAGGGTTGACCGAGTCTCTGGTACTCGCTCACTACCTCTTTTCATATCTCGGGAAACAACTCGGAAGGATACAGGGAAGTTCATGCAAGCTCCTCTATCAGATGAACGACAAGAAGCTTTCTTCCTTGTCCATGCATGGTGATGGATGCAAAGAGATGTATGGGGAGGTTTTTACAGTGGGGTGGGTGGTGATTGTAAATATCACCTCAACCTCTCTCCTCCATTCTTCCCTTTCTTTATTGCTATCCTTCAGCCTCAAGTGAATCATCAATTCATTGTCCACAATACCCACCATTCACTTCCTTTAAAGTCATTCACACTACAATACCTTTGTCCTCACTCGCGTAGATTGTCTTGTTTCGCTTGTTTGAATCACAGCGAGACCCGAGTGGAGTTCTGGAGAACAGTGTAACGAAGGGCGATCGTGGGATATAAAAGACCGAACATTCTGTCTCTTCTAATATTTTCAAATCTTTTATATCCTCAAGAACCTTCAAGCGATCGCCAGAAGTATCTTATCCCAGTAACCGAATAACAATAGTCTCATCACTTACATCCGATACCTCACATCACCAAGACCCAAAAATCACAAACATGACACAACCAACCCCTCCATCAAGCTCAAGCTCAACACCAACCCACAGTCGAGCAGCCGAAAAAGCAGAAATCGAAAGCTACGTCACCCAAATCATCAACATACACGCGCAACTCCACGTGCGGGCGCAAACCGAACACCTAAAACCATGCGAAACAGTCAACGGTCTGTTCCAAGCACTAATGAGCATCTGTCTCAAGTCAATCCCCGACACCACATCTCAAGCAATTTTGACAGATTCAAGGATCCTGCAAATCCTGCCTTCTTTGCACTCTCTGTGTTCTCAGGCTGAGTTTGAGTTGGAAAGTTACTATTCGAAACTGGTTGCTGGAGTGGATGATTCAAAAGCGGAAGAGAAACTCTATGAGTTCCCCTACTTCAATAACTACGTCGACCTAACTCGTCTTGAACTCGCATCCCTTTATGCCGTTGACCCACGTCCAATTCGAAAAGTTGCGTTCATCGGTTCTGGTCCCCTCCCACTTACCAGTCTGTGCGCTCTCGAACAACTTAAGGCTCAACTTCCCCCTTCGAAACCCAAAGGCTGGGCTGCGTGGTTGCGCTCTTTATTGGGAAAGAAACAGACGCAGGAGGAAGACGAGATCACGGTCCTGAACGTTGACCACAACCCTGAGGCAATCTCCCTCTCCCAAGCCCTATGTCGAAACCTTGGAAAGACTGCGAAAGGAATGGAGTTCCACCAGGGATCTGCTGACGTGTCTCCAACTTCTTCATCGTCCCTCTCCTCTTCACTCCGATCAGCCACGAAAGCACCCTCCTCCGACCTTTCCGAGTATGATGTTGTCTTCCTTGCAGCACTCGTCGGTTCCACGCAAGTTGAGAAGGAGATGACCCTCCGAAGCATTGTTTCCCGCATGCGAAAAGGAGCTTTGTTGGTTATCCGAAGTGTGGATGGTTTACGTGGACTCTGTTATCCCGTTTTCGACCCTACTACTATCGGTGTTATTGGTGATAAGGGGCTGGAATTGTGTTTGGTCGTTCATCCTAAGACGCATGTTGTTAACAGTGTTGTTGTTGGGAAAGTCGGGCCCAAGGTCGGATTGGTTGGTTAAGTTAGATATTCGAAGTTTGTCAGACCGAATGGCGGAATGAAAGCGAGCGAATGGGTAGATTTCTGGATACCGGGCGGGTAAAAAGAACTTAAAGAAAAATGATTCTTGGACATTTGATGAGATGTATCCGTAGATAGATGTTCAAGACGGGTAATAATGGGACGAAATAGATGAATCATGGAAAGATAGTCTCTAATATCATTACTGGACCACCAGCCGCGATTTCTTTTGATTGGGTGAAATAAAACTTCTCGGTTCTGATGAAGCCCCATTAAAAAAAACGAGGCTCCATTGAAGTCGTCTTACATCGGCGATTCGTAGATAACCTACAAATAGCAGCACAATGCACCTCCCAACCAGCTTCACCCCCAATGAATCAACCAGTGTTACACCCAAAAATAAAACATATTCCGATCATTCTAATAGGCCTACATCTTGAATTTCCACAACAAGTGTTTAGTAATTGAATCGTAGGTAGCTCGATCTGGCGAGGAACTCTTGTCTTGTGTTGTAAGTGTCTGGGTTGAATCTCGAAGGTTGAGTTGACAGTGATGGCAATGTCTCCATCCTTTACCGAATGCTGGGTTTAGTGTCTCAGATATTATCAAAGCGTGTGGGCAGACATTCACAACATAGCGTCTGTTAAAGTTTACTCAATATTAGACTTTCCAAGAAATGGACTTATAAATGAATGATGTTGTTGTAACAAGAACTAGCCAATTTAAAATTGCGATTAATCAAAACCTCCATCTATTCACAATAAAAAGGAGTGAAAAGAAGACCTCTGCACATGGAGCCACCAAGAACGAGCCACCAAGAACCTCGGTTAACATATTCAATCTTCCAAACCCTCCCAGCTGGCTTCAATAAAAGCCAACTTTGACCCCTGAGGCTGTTCAACGCCCAGGAACTTGAATCTTGGATCTGCCTCTCTGAAAAGCGCTTCCCAGTCCTGTCGTTCTCGCTCCCGCGAATTTTGAATTTGCAACATGGAGAGGTCCATTGACCTAGTTCCAATTAAAACCACACAAGAACCAAGAATGAGGTACATACCTTATTCTCCTCTCCGCCATCAACCCGAGTGTATTTGGTTCTGGCAAGCAAGCATCGTTTATCACGATTTTCGAGTGTTGCTTCAATGCTGGTATTAAATTACGAAGTATTCGTAAACAAAAACCATCAGACCAGTTATGAAATATCCAACGGAAGTAGTAAACTTCGGCGTTCTTGACAGGCTGCTCCGTAAGAAAGTCATGAGACATAAAACTCACTTGGTCAGCAAGTTCTATTGGAAGTGAAGGTCGACTGTCGATTGTGCTCGGCAGATCTTGGACTATGAACTTTAGAGATTGATATCTTCTAGCAAGAGATATCATGGCATCTCCATGTGAGCCTCCAAGATCTACCACAGTTCCTCCGTTGATAGATGCCCACAATCCATAGTCGACAAGGTGGTGCAATTCGTAACCGGAGCTAGTAATAAAGGCTGACATCCCTTGACCAAACCGAGCCGCTCGTTTCGGTTCCTTCTCGAGTTCTGCATAAATTTTGTCCTGGGTATTGTTGGCAATAGAAAATCCCTTTATCAAGGTCAGTAATGATCAGGTAAAAGGTATGGAGAAGTTGTTACGGTGTGTGTTGGCTCATCAGAATTAGGCCATTTCACCATGGCAGGAATAGTCTGAATTCAATTAGTAAGAATACATGTCTTAATGGTGGTTCACATTACCTGCACAGCTGAAGGCCACATTTCTTCGACACATACACCAGCCCATGATCTTAATTGTTGGTTTTCCGCTAGCAGTTTAGATATCGCCGTATGGATAACGATTCCTTTGCGAGGTTCTCGGAAGATCCGATGGGCCATTGCATGTCGGAGGATTCTTCGCACATCAGGCTCATTTAATCCACACAACTTTGAAATCTCCTCGAAAGTCGATTCACCTCCTACTGGAACAGTCTGTGCCATGTTGTAATGGTAGATGGCATGTAGGCTGACAAGCTGATTCCCCTAAGGAGAACCGTCAGATAACACCGCTCGTGAATAAACTCAAAACGTACTTACAGAATTACTCATCAAAACCTGCTTTGGACCTTGAAGGAGCTCTTTTAATTCCGTGGTAGCGTCAATGACAAGCTCCCGACAGTTCTGGAGATCATTCGGAAGGTCCAGGGATTCGGGGGAGTCGATATTGAAAGAAGGCGTTGGTGTATTGTGTGAAGCAAAAAAATGGTCTATTTTCTCCGTGTTGGCAGAGATAATACCAGTCAATTCCATGATCCTCGCCATAGTGTGAAAGTTTCAGGAGTACTATATGAGCGGGCAGAGACTCTATCTTAGGAGGCGCGTACAGACGGAAAAGATATCACGCACTTTCTTGAAGGCACAACTTCCAGAAACAGTAAAGGTTTGAACTTAAAATGAGGATGTTTTTCAATCCAGGTGATAGAGGTCAGCAAACTCATTTGCTTTAGCCTATTTGTCTGTTTGAATTTAAAACCAACAAACACCAACTTACCTGCACTTATTTTATTGATTATTATTGGATGGGTTGTGCTGGAGTTCTCTGTCAGCAAATGATCAACATGACACCCCACTTAATTCCACGCGCCCAACAGTGAGGTGCATAAATATATGAGATAAGAAGATACAATGCCCATTAGGGCATTTATATCATGAGCATACTTGCAGAGGACCAAAAAGTGGCGCCGCTGTTGTCATTGGCCTCTCTTTCGTTTTTCGATCCAAATTCTCTTTTTCAAGACTGAAAAAATCTCACGCAGAATAACCAAGTAGAGAACAAACCTTTCCTGGTGGATGGGCTTCCTCTTTCCCATAAATTAAATCAAACCATTCCACCGGCCAGTAACCGTGCACATGCACAAAGAATCAAGAAGCCCCGTAATCTTGTCATCTTCATCACGCATTAAACCACGGCCTCACAACACGCAAAACCCTCGCATAATCACCCAAATTCAAATAATACCTCTAAGAACTTAAACCCACATGCACAGCACGACAACCCATATCAGCCACCATCGGAGCCTCCCGATCAATATTTTTTTCAAAGGTCAATAAGTACCGCGCTCGCCATCCCACATAGAAAAAATCGCAAAAACACCTGCCAGGCCCTGTCACAAGATAGGTCCTATATCGACCCTCCAGAATTGGCGACGCCACGTATATTTCGGTTTCGTCGAGTTCCAAGACACTTTTGTGAGGAGAGTGAAGATAAAGGGTTGAAGGGCTACGAGAGTGAGAATTGAGAGGAATGCGATGCCGCCTAGATAGATATTGTGTTCTTGGAACGCCCAGTAGAAGGGAGGGCTACTAAAAAGGATGGAATCGGAACATAGGCGTTGGGTTGTGCAATATGGGGATAGGGTTCCGGGAGCGGTGGTGAGGAGGGATTTAATGCACGAGTGAGTTTTGGCTGCGGCTGTGAGAGGCCAGACCTCGAACAACTCAAAGGTGCGGTTTCAAATATTCAATTAAGAAGTGCGTGAAGACTACATACATGTAAGCTCTTCCTCCATATATACAGAGAGAGGAAGAGCTTCTGGAAGATTCCAAGAGACATATGATGTCAAAAGAATAGAATAGAAGAGACTTGCTTGGCAGTGGGGTAATGGCCAGTGCTGAGCGGGGACTTTGGTCAGTGCTTAGCGAGGGCATGGCCCGAGCCTCTATCATGGGTTCCAACCCTCACAGCGGCGTAGTTCTGGAGGTTGTCTGACCACCCCATAGCTAGGAGGTAGATTGTTGCGCCCCATTGGGAAATTGTGAGAAGTGGTAGAATAAATGAAAGGAAGTGATGGAGGTAAGGACGATTGTAGAAGATACAAGAGAAAGGGTGATAATAGATGTTAGAGGCCAAAAGCCAGGTTGTTGCCCATGCGAAGATTGATAACGTGGCGTTTGGGACTGGATCCTGGAGGAAACGGACAAAGGAGATCCATCACCAGATTATTGGACCACAGAAGGAATATAGCAACACTCCCCAATCGATGATACCAAGCTCCTTGAAGGAGAATTTGCATTTTTCGCCTTACTTCTTGTATAGAGTCCAATTGCGTGTTACCAACGTCAACAGGGGGGTGATGGCGGTCATATTTAGCTCAGCCCAAATATCAAAAGTCGTCAATCCGACAATCGAGTCTGGGGCAGTCGAAGGTATGACCTTGAAATCGTGAAAACAACTTGCAAATTGGCACCAGTCGTGCCTAGACCCATTCGCGAATTCGGATTTAGTAGTCATAGTCCTGATAAATTGGGTTCAATTCTCGACCAATTGAGGAGTTTCGGATTGCAGAGATAAATGCACTGCAATCTTGAGCAGAAGGAATAGCTGCAGATCATTCCTTGAAACGACTGTTCTTATAGAATGGATAGTCAGGACTTTGAGAGTAGTAACCCGTGGTTTTGGCGAGGACGAAAAGGACTGTAAAGACGAGGTAGATTATTTGGTAACGATGGCGATGGCGAGGAGGAGCCAGGTCATAGCGATGATAGATCTATCAGTTTCTATGCTCAGGAAGCATAGGAATGTACATTCTTGAGGGACTATTATGGGTGATGATTAGTACTATTCAAATATTTGGTAGACTTGCAAAAAGGAGAAGTACCTTGGTTTTCATCGAAAGTCAAAGGCTTAACACCGTTGTAGACTTGGCCGTTGTAAGTTCGATGGTGGTATGTGTAGAGGTATGAACTGAGCCATACTTTTGTCGGGTTTTTTGAGACTTTGCGGGAATAGAACGGGGTTTCCTCTGGTGTCGGGGGTGGGAACTTGTTTCTCGGTGCTCTCTATGGTGTGACATGCTTGTTAATAATTTCTGGTAAAAAAGAAAGAAGATAGTAGGTACTGTGCACCGAAACGGAACAGGGGATACAAATTAGACTATATGAAATATATACATCCATCCCAGCGTTATATTCAAAAGTCTTAGAAGTATTCCCTGGGGGCTGGGATGCAAAGACTTAACACCTATACGCGGTATATCTTACGAACCTCTAGCTCTTTTATTAGAAGCTGTAGAGCTAAGTTTAAGTCGGATCGGTATTTTAAGGCTAGAATTAGAGTTTTCACACCTCTATAAGCTCTAAAATGCCTTCCTCTACTATAGAATAATAATATCTAGTATTGACGATTAAGACCTATATAGCTTATTTACTTAATAGTAGTATCTTGTAACGAAACTCAAACGAACTAAACAAAGATAACCAAGTCTCGAAGGTTGGTATATAGGTAAGAAGTACAGACGCGATAGGTTTGTTCACTTAGAAGTGAACTCGTTACTTATATCAAAGATGTTAAATAAGATGATAAGATTAACAACTAAAGTTAAGCACGAAGCTCCTATCTAGATAGCAGACGTGCTAGTATATATATAGAACCTTCTATTTTCCTATATCGCCTACATCGCTTATCGATGCTATTAATATGTCGCTCGCGTCGCTAAGCGATATAAGCGATACATGTCACGTGTGTCAAGGGTTACACCCGTGGAATAAGTCTCGGAGTACTCCAGCGACGCATTCACGTGACCTCGCTTGGCAACGCATAGACGTAACAGAACCTTCGAGAGTACTCTTAGCAGAACCCTCTAGAATGAGTTAACTAAGTATATAAGTTAGTAAGGACTCTGGCTTAGAAAGGACAATCGAATCTTCTTATATATAGACACCTCTATAGTTCAATTCATTAGTATTTGCTACAAGTCCTAACATTAGATTCGATTTAAAAAACAACGGGCCTTTACAGTAACACTAGAACACATTAGGCTATTTTGGCAACACTAGAACATAACGGGCCTTTATAGCAACACTAGAACACATCGGGCCATTTTAGTAACACTAGAACACATCGGGCCTTTATAGTAACACTAGAACTTATAGGCTATTTCACAGTATTTACAGAACTCACGGATAATAGGAGAACTATAAGAAGGCGGTATACTAAATTAGCTACCCGCCTAGTTCCTATAGTATGTTTAAGAGCAGCGGAATCAGTTAACATCTGCCTAAGAGAACGATCGTCTATAGATTACGAATAAGTAAAAGAAGGATAAGGAAGCTCGCTTATAAATAGTCTATAACGATAATAAACCTAGGAAATCTCTTCCTCTGCTACTGGAATTCTATAGAGACTTAGACAAGCTAGAAGCTTAGTTATAACAAGTATAAGCTAAAATCGAAGTCGACTACTATAGATATACTAAATATATTAAGTTTTAAGTACTTAACAGATCCTTACAAGGCAAGGCGCTCTGTAGAATAGAAGCATAGGTATAGGAACAGGGCAAGCTAGAGCTAGCTAATAGCAGTGATTTCTTAAGTCAAGTAGAGTTTATATTTAAAGACCCGTAGACTAAGGAAAGAGCGTAACGAAAGCTAGAATCCTTCTGCTAAGGCTTAAGACCATTCCTAGAGGTCTTTACAGAATGGCAAGCTCTACTTATAGAGTCTAGAGAAGGATCTTAGCTAGACGACGTAAAAAAGGTGTCTCTTAACCGAATCCTTAGTAATAAGTTAGTTAAGGTAATGATTATAGTTCCTTCTTAACCTAACTTCGAGTCTTACTACTCTATTATTAAAGAAACAGACGACTGCTTAAGGGCTTATAAAGCTCGAATATTAAGATCTAGGGCCTAGACTCTCCTAGAAACACTACAGACCTCTTAGAAACGCTCGACGGATACTATACAGTAGGTAACGAGTAGTAATATCGCTAATAAACCGAAAGTCACCTATAAGGCATCTGTAAAGGGCATAGATTAGGAACCAGCACCTGCTAAAGTCTTAACAACTAGTACTAAGCGTATTAAATAGGTGTTCTAGGAAGAACGAAGCAACCGTGCTCGTACTGGTCGCTGTCTTCGCTGCGGAGCTACTGGTTATTTTGTTTAAGAATGTCTATATAGACTACTAAGGCGACCTATAACAGCGGATTCGGTTTGTAAATAGAAGGCAGAGGTTAAGGAAGTAGCGCTAGAATTAGAAGAAGAAGATAGTAATGTCTCCTTAGATTCAGAAAACTAGTAGCTCCTATTAGAAAGCGTAGGCAGAGGCGACGAAGGGAGTTGTTAGTAATAGATACTTAGAGACATTTTAAGTAGGAATATATAGATAAGAAACCTCTTCTTATATTAGCTTTAGTAAATAGGGTAGCTACTTTATAAGCCTTAGTAGATTCAAAGTGTTTAGTCTATAGAATTGTTTTAGACTGTTTTATCTATTGCTATTAGCTCTCTTATATATAAATTATACTAAAGCATTTACAGTTAGTAGAAGGAGTATTAGAGGATGTTATATCCTAAGCAGTATCTTTTAGTATAGACATTAGAAGCTACTAGTAGAAACGGGTTTATACTTATATAGTTTCTAAGATCGAGGGTTATAAAATAATTCTAGGAAAATCTTAGTTAAGGAGAGAGCGAGCTTTACTTAACGCTGCTAAGGGATACTTACTCTTCTAAGACTCTAGGTTAGAAGTTTATAGTAAGCTAGAAAAGTCTTACTCCTACAAGTAAGTAAGCACAGCCGTCTTCTACTTTCTTATAGATCGAAAACAGAAGCTATAAGTCTTTATAGTAAGCCTTATAGACATTATAAAAGCCTTAGTAGAAAAGAAGTATATAGACCTACAGACGAAGCTACCTAGCTAGATTAGCCTAGAATTCTATCTAGTATTTAATAGAAAGGAAGTAAACAAGTTACTAGTATATTATAAAGGAATTAATCACAGTATCGAGCTCTTATAGACCGAAAACGGATTAGAAGAAACAGTCTCTTAAGGGCCACTCTATAATATATTATAAGACAAGCTATTAGTGCTCTATAAAACCCTAACAGAGTTACTAGACAAGGAATTTATTCGAGTAAGCAACTCTCTAGCAGCTACGCTAGTACTTTTTATATAGAAGCTAGAAGGGGGTCTACAGTTCTATTACAACTACCGAGTACTAAATAAGTTAACCTATAAGGACTGCTACCCTTTACCTTTAATCTAAGAAACACTTAACTAGATTAGGAAAGCTAAGTAGTTTATAAAAATAGATGTTATTACTACCTTTTATAAGATATAGATTAAGGAGGGAGACGAGTAGAAAACGGCTTTCTAGACACGCTTTAGGCTTTTTAAATAGCTTATTACCCCTTTTAGACTTATAAATACTCCTAGCACTTTCTAGCAGTATATTAATTATACGCTTTAAGAGTTCTTAGACGACTTTGTCTTAGTATATATCGACGATGTCTTAGTCTTTATAGACAGTACCTATAACCAGTACCGCAAGCATGTCTATAAAGTAATATAAAGGCTTTAAGATACTAGGCTATAGCTTAATATTAATAAGTACGAATTTAAAGTATAGTCTACAAAGTACCTTAGGTTTATTATAAAAGTAGGGAAAGGTTTATAGATAGACCTAGCTAAAATATAAGCTATTATAGATTAGAAAGCACTAATAACAGTAAAAGGCGTCCTTAGCTTCCTAGGATTTACGAATTTCTATTAACGGTTTATTAAGGACTTTTCACAGATTACAGCTCCTCTTTACAGACTTATTAAAAAGGATATATCCTTCTAATAGACAGACGAAGCGAATAGAGCCTTCGAACAGTTAAAGCAGGCCTTTATAGAGGCCCTAGTATTAGCTCAGTTTAACCTAGATTATAAGACGGTCCTAGAGACAGACTCCTCTAGATATTACTTAGGAAGCGTACTCTCTTAAGTAAAGAATAGCGTCTTATAGCCTGTAGCCTTCTTCTTAAAGAAACACGTACCTACTGAATATAATTACCTAATATATAATAAAGAGTTGTTAGCTATTATTTATTACCTTAAGGAATAGGAAGCGGAGTTAAAAAGTGTTAGGTAGTTTATAGTACTTATAGATTATAAGAATCTTAAGTACTTTATAACAGTTTATAAACTGTCTGAAAGACAAATACGATAGTAGTTAATACTTAGTAAGTTTAACCTAATTATCTAATACTACCTAAGCAAAGAGGGAGGACTACCAGATGTACTAATAAGGAGGGACTAGGACCTCCTAGAGGAGGGAGATGAACGCCTTAATTATAAGATAGTATAACTGATTCTAGACAGAATAATTCAAGGAAATACTATACAGCTAGTAGTAGTATTAGTAAACGAGAGGAATCAAGTAAGCGACGTAGCGACGTAGCAAGCGTTTATAGACTAACTACGGAACCTCTGAGAAGAGGGAAAGGTATAAGACAAGGACTTTAGGCGTCTTATAGATACTATCTACTAAGGAGATAGGGTGTTTCCAGCAGACCTCGCTTCTCTAGTTAAAGTCTCTGTCTCTAACTACTTAGTTGATAAGAACAGTGATTTACGGTTTAGGGGTAGACTATAGGTCCCTAACTATAAGCTACTATAGACTGCAATTATATAGGAACTCTATAATTCTATACTTATAGGCCATTCTAGCAAGAACAGGACAATTATAATAGTCTTAAGGGAGTTCTTCTAGCCAAACCTATAGACTATAGTTAAGCAGTTTATCTATAACTATAGAGTTTGTAGACGTACCAAGGTCTAGAGGGATCGTAAACAAGGCCTACTTCGTCCGTTACCAATTCCTAAGCAGTAATAGCAGGAGATCTCTGTCGACTTTATTAGACCACTATCTATAAGTAAAGGCTCTAATATAATAGCAGTGTTTACGGACCGTTTAGGCAAAGGGGTGCTCCTTATAGCTTATAACTCGACTATATTATCAGAGGAATTTGCTCGCTTATTTATTACTATATACTATAGCTTACATAGACTACTAAGAGTAATAGTATCTAATAGGGGCCTGCAATTCATTAGACAAGCATAGAAGACGCTTTATAACTTCTTATAGATTAAACGACGGATCTCTATAGCCTTCTATCTACAAACTAACAGGTTAACGGAACGGGCAAATACTAAAGTCGAGACGCTTCTATAGCAGTAGATTAATATAGCTTAGGACGACTAGGCCGACTAGCTGCTAGTAGTATAGCTAGCTTTTAACGGACGGGATTTAACATCAATGGGTATAAGCCCCTTCTAACTTAGCCACAGCTATCTATTACAGACTATCGACCCCTTGATAGACGTTGTAGCACCTGTAAACACAAAAACACTAATTTAAAAGAGCGAAGCAATAGTAGCAAAGATTAAGGCTATTATAGAATAGGCATAATTATTAATAGTAAGGGTATAACAAGACTAGGAGACTTAAGCAAATCGTTTATAGAATACCGCTCCTATATATAAGGTTAGAGACAAGGTTTACTTAAGCTTATAGAATATACAGACAGACAGGGCTAGTAAGAAACTAGACGCTCGATCCGCTAAGTTCACAGTTATCGAGGTTATTAGCCCGTCTATATATAGGCTAGACACCCTGCCTAGTATCTATAATATCTTTAATATAGACTTATTAAGGCTAGCAGCTACAGACCCGCTGCCTAGTCAAATTATAGACGATGATCAACTACCTATAATATTAGTAGACGATACTATAGAATAGTAAGTTAAAAGAATACTAGGTCAATAGCAAAAGAAGCTCCTAGGGAAAGGCTCTCGTACTTGACTCGAGTATAAGGTTAAATAGATAGGATACGTAAACCTAACATAGGAACCTACTACTGAGTTAGAGGACATAGTAGCCCTAGACACCTACCTTCAAGAGTAGGAAGGGGGGTAATATTAAGGGTTATACCCGTGGAATAAGTCTTAGAGTACTCTAGCGACGTATTCACGTGACCTCGCTTAGCAACGTATGAACGTAATAGAACCTTCGAGAGTACCCTTAGCAGAACCCTCTAGAATAAGTTAACTGAGTATATAAGTTAGTAAGGACTCTGGCTTAGAAAGGACAATCGAATCTTCTTATACATAGACACCTCTGTAGTTCAATTCATTAGTATTTGCTACAAGTCCTAACAACGTGATCCCTAATATTATTTCAATAGTAAGATCCTAGAATCCTAAATACCTTCGTACTATAGATTCCCTCCTATATTACCTTCTATTTCCTAGACGTTGTACCTTGTCCTATTAAAGCGCCGTCTAGACTACTTACTACGTAAAACGTAATTCGTAATATATCTAAATATTATAAGCCGAATACAAAGAGGTTAATAGATAAGATTATCTTTATTATAAGAAGAATTAACTAAGAAGAGAAGTCTATTCTACGTAGGAGAGAAGAGGTTTTATACCTCTTACTTCGAGGTTCCTTAGTAAGTATAAGCTATAAGAGACTAAGATATTGTTATAGTATTTCGTTATAGCTTCTGTTACTAAGGTAATTACCGAGGTAGTAAACCTTAAGCTCTTGTTATAGATCGGTGAGGTTATTGCCGAGTAAGGTAATTATAAGTGAGGTAATTACCGAGGTTGTCACGTGAGGTCACGTGTTTGTACGAAGGTCGGTAGACCGAGTACTCTTCAGATGTAAACCGTTATACTATAGACTACTAAGTAACTACTTAAGATACTCTAAAGTTAATACTATATTATATATTAATACTAGAGAACTTCTACTCTAGATATACTATAAAATTATCTAACTTTAAGAAAGCGAGAGCTATATACTAACCTAAGATTAGAAGTAATACCTATAGTAGTTATATTAGATAGTTAGTATATACTATATTTAAGTTAAAAGAATTACTAGAAGAGATAAAAGTATTATAAGCTAAATATAATAAGATTAATAAATAAGGTTATCTTATTATAAAAAGAATTAACTAAGAAATAAAAGAGAAGAAGTCTATTCTACGTATAAGAAAAGAAGTTTTATACGTAGAGGCTATATATAATTACCGGTTATTAGAACGATATTAGAATCTCTTACGTCGAGGTTATATAAAGTTATATAAAGTTATATAAGATTACGTTTTATACGAAGGTCGGTAGACCGAGTACTCTTCGAGTATAAACTATTATATTACCTTCTCTCTCTGTTTCTCTAGAGGTTATAAGCCTTTATATTCTTAAGAGCGTTTTAAGGTTCCTAGGTTAGCTTAGTATATCTCTTCTACTTTATAAGTAGCTTACTATTACGACTTACGTTATACGTAGTAAGTAGTCTAGACAGCGCTCTAATAGAATAAGATATAATATCTAGGAAATAGAAGGTAATATAGAAGGGAATTAGTAATACAAAGGTATTTAGGTATTCTAGGATCTTACTATTAGATAACTATTAGTAGTTATATAATAGATCCTATTAGATCTTATAAGAGATCTATAAGAATCTAGGGATCTAGGCCTATATAGAGATCCGGATAGTACGAGAGATTCTATATATATACTAGCACGTCTACTACCTAGATAGAAGCTTTATACTTAACTTTAATTATTATTTTTATTATCTTACTTAATATCTTTAATATAAGTAACGAGTTTACTTCTAAGTAAATAACCCGGCGTATCTATACTTCTTACTATATACTAACCTTCGAGACTTAGTTATCTTTGTTTAGTTCGTTTAAGTTTCGTTATACTTTAAGTACCTGTTTAGAAGTTTAGTTACTATAGCCCTAGTAACCTCTACCGCCGTAGCTAGCCTAAATACTAGTCGAGTTAACGTTGTAGAAATATCTGGAAATACTACTAGAAGAACATCTATTAGTATATAGTTAGCTAGGAATAACGATAATATTAGTATACTAGACGCCCCCGAGCTCTATAAGGTCGAAGTACTTAAGTCTATTAAAGTTAAGATACTAGACACGTATTATAGGAAGTATAAGAAACTCGACTTATTCCTTCTCTAAATAAACATCTACTTTAACTTTAATTCTAATAAATTCGAAGGTAATTATAATTTATAAACTATCTTTACTATCTCTTACCTTAGAGGATTAGTATTAGAATAGGCTTAGCTATATTTAAAAGACTTTTTTAAGAATAAGAATAAAGATAGAAAGATAGAATTAACTAAGATTATATTTAAATCTTAGAGAGGATTTAAGATAACTATTAAAAAAGTCTTTAAAGACTTTAATACTATCTAAACTACTATATATAAGCTTTTAAATCTATGTTAAACTAGATTAGTAATAGATTATACTAATAAATTCTAGTATTATAAGATAAAATCGGGATAGAATACTATTACTCTTATAGAACTCTTTTATAGAGGATTAAAAATATATATTTATAAGAAAATAGCTAAATAGAATATATAGTTCTTTACTATTAGAAGTATAATTAAGGAGGTTGTTTAATTAGATAACCGCTTATATAAATTTAGAAAGAGTAACCTTAGATATAGAGAGAAGAGTAAAGAGTTAGAAAAGTAGAAAAACTTCTATGCTAAGTATAGTAAGAAGGTAAACGCTATATAGAAGAAAACCTTTCTAAAGAAAGAAGAACTTTCTTAAGAAGAGCGAAATCGTTAATATAAGTAGAACTTATATTATAACTATAGTTTCCCTAGTTATAGAGTAAATAAGTATAGTAAGAAGAAAGACTCTAAAGAGAAAGGATATATTAACACTATAGTTTAAAAAGAGGTAGCTTTACTTAATAAAATTAAACTTATAAACGAAGAACTCGAGGTTAGAGAATATAGTACGTAGATTGAAACAGACGTTATAAGTATAATAGTAAGTGCTATATATATATAGCTAAACAAAGAAATCGAGTTATAAGTTAGTAGAGTTTAAGATACTAATAATAATAAAGATCTACTACTTAAAGAATATTATAATATATAGTCGGAAATAGATTATAAATTACCTCTCGAAGTAGAATATAAATCGCTACTATTAATAAGTTTATTAGAGTTATTAGAATTAGTATCTAACTTATTAGAGGTAGATCTAAGAATATATAAGCCTAAATAGAGTAAGATATAAGTATTTATTAGAACTTTTAAGAGAAGGAATAGATAGATATATATAGAAAACTAGAAACCTAATTTTTAGAGCTTATATTCTACTTAAGAGATTAATCCTACGGTTTTAATAACCTATATAATTATTTAAAATAATTAAAACTAAGTAATAATAGTTAGCCTTATTACTAAAAGAGAAACTATTAAATTTAAGAAACCTAGACTAGGATAAGTAGTACTAAACGACTACCTAGAGAAAGGAGACTTATAGATAGTTACTAGCTTAAAGGAAAATATTACTAAGTAGTAGTAGTATTATCTAAAAGGTTTTAATAAATATAATAGATATTTAAAGTTAGATATTACTACCTACCTACCTACTTAAGACTATAAGTTAGAAATTAATAAGAAATATCAGGTATTAAAAGTAGAAAAGAGTATAGTAATATTATTTAAGAGATTAGAGAATTAGTAAATATTTAGAGTTATTTAAGTAAACCTCTAAGCTACTCTAATCTAGGAATTTTACTAACTAAAAGAAGGTAAACGATAAGTTACTAAAACCTTATTAAGAATAACTATTAAGTAGGTTCGATATAAACTACGTACTACTTTAGATTAGTTAATAAAGAGATGTTTTATTAGAACGCTTTTTAAACCTAAGAGAACTATAGAAGATAGCTTAATATATAAGATAGCCTTTTCTAATAATAAAAAGGTAATATTCTTTCTAAGCTCTCTAAAGAAAGATAATAGCAAAAGAAGATTTAAGGTTTATTATATTAAACTAGAGATAAGTATACTAGAGGCTATTTTAAATTATCTATATAAAGAAGAACTATAGTTTATAGAAACTATTAAGGAAACCAGTTATAGATAGATCTAATATAGATATAGAAACTCGCTAAAACGATTTATAAGAAGAACTCCTAAGACTATAGGAATTATAGAATACTAATTAGTATACGAGGTAGTATACGTAGACTAGGAAAGAGTAAGATTCTTTCTATAGTATAAGAGTAAGAAAGAACGAAGATATAATTAAGAAAATCAGTTCTTCAAAGTCTAATATATTAAAGCAAAATTAGACGCTACTTTAGAAGAAAGACAGTTAGTAGTAACTATAAAAATATAATAAAAGGAGTTATAAGTTATAATAGACTCTAGAGTAATAAGTAACTTTATTTTCTTAATAGCTTTAAAAAAGCTAAACATTCTAATTAAAGGTATAAAGCTATACTACCTAGGGGTAGTTAATAGAATAGACGTTATATACTAAGATAGAGTTATTAATTAGTTGACTATTCTAATAAAAGTTAATATTAAAGAATACTACTTAGATATATAATTCGATATTATTAAGATAGGAAGTAAGGAAGTAATACTTAGTATATTATAGATTTAAGAATATAATCTAGATATTAACTAGAAGGCTTAGAAAATAACCTTTAGTTAATATAATTATATAGGTTTATAATTATAACTATAAGACTAGAGCGAGGTTAGCGCTACCTCTTTTAAAACGCTAGAACACCTTATCTAGGGTCCTTTATAGGTTAGTAAGACAGCTAGAAACGAAATACCTATATAGTATAGAGAATTTAAAGCTTTGTTTAAAAACCTAGAAGACTTATAAGCCTTACTAGAATATTACTTATAGTATTATAAGATTAAATTAAAAGAGGGTTATTATCTCTTAAAGTAGAAGCTTTAGTTATATAACTAGAAAAGCCTATAGAGAATAGAAAGTTATATAAGAGAAGATATTAAGAAAGAATATATTAGAAAATCTAAGTTACTAATTATCTTAAATATACTTATTATTAATAAAAAGGATAACTTAGATAAAAGAGTATATATTAATTACTAAGAAGTAAATTATACTATAGTTAAGAACGCTTATCTATTACTAGCTAGCTAATACTTATAAGATAAGTTAGATAAGATAGTACGATTTATAAAACTAGATTAATAAAACGCTTATAAACTTATATAAATAAAAGTTAAAAATAAATAGAAGATAGTATTTACCTTACTATTAGGTCTTTATAAATATATAGTTATACTATTTAGACTATATAACACTCTAGCTATATACTAGAGATAAAATAATAATATTTTAAGAGATCTTTTAAGAATAATAGTAATCTATTATCTAAATAATATTCTAATCTTCTTAGAAAAAGGAGAAGAATATAAAGAATATATAAGAGAAGTTTTATATTAACTACTTAAGATAGATTTCTATCTTAAACTTTTAAAATACGAGCCTAGAGTAACTTAAACTCTTTTTCTAAAATAGGTATTTAACTTAGGAAAAATTGAAATAGATTTAGTAAAGATCTAAGACATCTTAAACTAGAAGTTACTAGAGAACGTAAAGGATATATAGTCCTTCCTTAGATTTATAAACTTCTATTATCTGTTTATTAAAGACTATATAAAGATTACTAATAGATGATCTAAGGGACTTGATATATTCTTAAAAGTGACCCTAAAAGCCTTGAAATATATTTAGACGACCGTTAGACGGTCTAGAAAGAGAATAAAGCACTCTACGATTATGTCGAGTGATCGTAGCAGTGGTAGTGGTGGGATAGAGGGCTTATAAGGAGCCCTTACTCCCCCCTCCAACGCGCTAACAACTAACAGCGAAGGTGGAACAACGAACGAAGAAGAGTAGAGTAAGAGAGGACAGAGGAGAGCATCGGAATACGCAGACGCGATAGAGAAGGGCCTAATCTAAGTAATACTCGACTCAGTAACAGAGGAAAGGGGTATTAAGGTAATTATCAAGGCAGCGGGAAAGGTGCTCAAGCATAGAAGAGCTAGGAAAGGAGGAGACGAAACAATAATAAGGGGTATTCTACAAGAGGAGCTCGCGATCACAGTAAAGAAGATAGGAGGTATAAAGGAACGAACCCTAACGTAGGCAGAGAGGGTCAGGGCCGGAGGGCTACAGGGAGAGGCAGGAACCACGCTATAAAGGGAATACGTTATACTAGCCAAATATACAAAGGAGATCACGATCCAGGCTATAAGGATAGACAAAAGGAAGGACAAGCTATTACTAAAGGAGGTAATAGAGGCTATAAATATAAGAGGATGCGAGGCAGGAGCAATTACAGCAAGGAAGCTTCAAAGCAGGGATATTATTATACAGTTCGAAGAAGAGAAATAGGTAGCACATATACAAGATAACAGCTAGGCAAAGAAGGTATTCGGATAAGAGGCAGTAGTAGCAGCAAGAACGCTCGCAGTATTAGTAAAGAGAGTCCCGGCAGATATACTCAAGGGAGGAACGGCAGGCATACTATAGAGCATCTTATAAGCCTCTAGCATAAGAGCACTAAAGATCACATAACAAGGGAGCAAGCATAGAGAACGCCAGGGCCAGGAGGGGCCAGCTCTTCGGAACTACATTCTAAAGGTGGCAACAATAGAAGAAGCAAGAAGGCTATACTCGAGAGGGATACTATAGAAGGTACAACACTTCACGTGCGAGAGATACGCGGCAGAAGCAGTAGCTTAAAGGTGCTTCAAGTACCAGAAGTAGGGGCATATAGCATGCTTCTATAAACAAGAGGAGAGGTGCGCCTGGTGTGCGTACGAGAAGCACGAAGGGGGTAAAGAGGAGTACCCTAGTAAAAAGGATCTAAAAGAGTACCTAGCGAAATATAGGAATTATAGGGGAGAATACCCAGTATTCGTAAAGGAATGTCGAACAGGAGAACAGCACTATAGGTAAGCAAGAGAACGATACCTAGATAGGCTAACCTTGTTCGTAAATCCGTAAATAGCTTTAAAGGAAGGAGGGGCAGGGACGCCCTACCCGTTCGCGTTCAGCTATAAAGAGGGCTTATAGGCTGCGAGGAAGAGACCAAGGCAAGGATCCGCACCAGGGAGGCTAACAGACATAAGTAAGGCAGGACTTACAAACGAGAGTAACCTTACTCAGTTTCTCGAAAGGCTAGGAAGTTCTCCTAACATAACAGAGAACTAAGTAGAAGAAGACGAAGTAGAAGTAGGCTAAACACTACCTACAGGACCACTATAAGTGTAATAGTACTATACTAGAATACGAGGAAGACACCAGAGGCACTCGACGCGGCTCTAAATCATAAGGAGGAATACAATATCCTAGCAATTTAAGAGCTAGCGTAGAATAGTATAAGAGACTCCCTAAACTACTTATCAAGCTCGAGGTATAATATAATTTAGTTAAACAAGGTAGTAGTACTCTTTATATATAAAAGGCATTTAAAAGAAAGCTAGACATACACTACTAGTAAGAACTAGGCGAGTATAATAATAGGCAAGGGAGCGAACGAAATAACAGTCTACTTAGTATATAACCCGTAAGCCAGGCGAACACTAATCGAGGATATACTTTAATAAGCAAGACTAAGGAGAGCGCTTATAGTAGGAGACCTAAATACTTACCACCCCTTCTAGGATATCTATAGAAGACATAACCAGAACGCAGACCTTACTCTTAAGCTTGCTACATAGTAGGCGCTCGAGAGGAATACACCGTATAGCAAGGTTATATAGAGAAGAGAAGGCTCTCGTAACTTAACAATTAACTTAGCCTTCTCTACTAGAAACGTAGCCACTTAGTAGAGGACGCTAGACCTGCCAGGGTTTGACTACATAGCTCAACTTCTTACAATAGCAGCTAGAGAAGAAAGAGAGGCACCGCAGACACTCAGCTATAGCTAGAGGCTAATAGACGAAGTGTTAGTAAAGGCAGAGGCTAATTACCTTACGATACTAGTAATCCAGAACGTACAGGAGCTCGAGGGAGCCGTTGAGAAGCTCGTAAAAGAGCTTCAACGAATAGCTCAAGCCTCGACGCCGCTTCAAAAGCCAGATAGAGGAAGAGCACAACCTTAGTAGAACACAGAGGTTAAAGAGGCGTTGAATGAAGCAAGAAGGTACGAAAGAACCTAGAGAGAGCTACGTATAAGAAGCTTAAGGAAACAGCTCGACGACGCTCTTTAAGAGCTCTGAACAATAAGTAGAAAGGCAAAGACGAAGAGCTAGAGAGAGGCACTTATAGAGGCAGCAAAAGACGACAGGAAACTATAGACACTCGAAAAGTGGGCACGCCTTAAAGGACACGTAAAACCTGAAGCACTAATACTACTAACACTTACCTCGCTTAGTAAGGTAAAAGGCAAGAACCACGAAGATAAGGCTTATATCCTTATAGAGAAGTTCTTCTTAGAATCAACAGCTAACCACTCTAGTATCTCGAATAGGGAATAGAGCCCTAAGAGTTTCTCTTAAGAGTACGAAGTAAGCTAGCAGGTGACTGAGAAATGTATTAAGGCAGCTATAAGATTAGCGCTATAGAAAGTACTAGGGTTCGATATGCTTATAAACGGCTTTCTAAAAGTGTGTGATAAGCTACTTCGAGAGGTGCTTGTAGTAATAGCGGAAGCGAGCTTCTACTTATAACACTTCCTGTCCTACTTCTGCCGTACGAAAGTGGTAGTACTTAGAAAACTAGGTAAAACAATAGAGGAATAAGGCAAAGTAGGGGCCTACTGGCTAATAGCGCTACTCTTAACTATAGGCAAGATCCTTAAGAAGGTAATAGCACAGAGGCTTACGAAGCTCGCAGAAGACGCTATAATACTCCTAGAGATGTAAATAGGTAACCGGAAGCACTAGAATACGGAACTAGCGATTAGAATAGTAATAGAGGGAGTATATATAGCGTAGGAAAACAAGAGCTACGCGTCCCTAGCTTAGTTAGATATAGCGGGGGCATTCGATAGAGTAGATTATACGTAGCTACTCCATACTCTAAGGGAGAAGAAAGTGCTATAGTAGGTAGTAACCTAGATAGGAAGCTTTCTCTTAAAGCGTAAAGCTATACTATTCTTTAACAGAAGGTTCGTAGACAAAAGAAGCCTAGGACAAGGAGTATTATAAGGATCAGTGCTATCTCCAATACTGTTTATCCTTTTTACCTTAATACTATATAATAACCTAGCAAGGATCGATAAGCTAATTATAGTAGGCTTCGTAAACGATATAAACCTACTTATAATATTAAAGAGTACAACAGTAAACTATAGGATACTCGAGTTAGCCTAGGGAGTATATAACAAGTAAGTAAATAAGCAAGGGATAGCTTTTAGCCTAGAAAAGACAGTACTTATACACTTTATAAGGACGAGGGCCCTATAGAAAGAAACAGTACGGTTCGGAGAGGCAAGGCTTATACTAGTCGAGCACGTAAGGTTCCTTAGAGTAGAGCTCAACAGGAAACTAAACTAGAAAGCGTATAGGGAGAGGGTACGGAAGAAGCTTACAACATAGACCTTTACGCTTACGAGGCTTGCTAGTAAGACGTAGGGCGTCGATTACTACTACGTAAGGCAAATATATATAGTAGTAATAAGAAGTACAATTACGTACAGAGCGTTAGCTTAGTACTACATAACGCTAAAAGGAGGGAGCGTAAAAGGGATAGTAAGAAGCTTCCCTACGTAACAATCGAAGTGTTTACAAGTAGTAATAGGAGTATATAAAGCCACCCCGATCCAGAGCCTAGAGGTAGAGGCAGACTACGCCCTAGTAGACCTCTACCTTAACCTTCGAGTAACTACTTTTAAAAAGAAATTCCAAACGTCTTAACTAGGAAAGCTAATCTAAGGTACTTACGAGAATATAGCTACGTAGCTAAGAAGAAGAAGGGGAAGACTGTTAAAGCTAGGAAAAGCGATGCCATGCTCCTAGAGGGCGAGGCAAGCATGGGAAGAAGAGTAGGGAATAGAGGGAGGAGGTTTTAGACACAATACTACGCTTGCAGAGTGGTAGGAACGCCTAGAGGCTCAAAGAAAGAGAGCCTGAGAGAAGAACCCAACACGGTATATAGAAGCGTTAGACGAGGCAGACCTAGTAAACTAGGAGCTAAGGAAAGTCTACAAAGGGCTCGCTAAGGCAAAGAGCTCACTACTCGTCTAGGCAAGAACAAGGGTAATAGAGCTTAACGCCTTCCTCTTTACAAGAAGGGTACCAGGCCAGCTAACACCATAGTATACGTACGTAGACGGAAGGGAGACAGTAGGGCATCTAGTACTATTCTACCAGGATATCCTACAAAAGAGAGAAGCACTTACGAGGGCTCTTAGAAAGAGTATCGAAGACTTGAGAGAGCTAAGAGTAGTACTAGCGAATAAGAAGCTAGCGCCGAGAATCACCACCTAGCTACTCAGGCTTAGAAGACTTCAGGAATATAAGCTAGCGTTAGAATTACTCGAGGAGGATAGAGAGGAAAGCGAAGAAGAGGTAAGAGAAAGGGAGGAAAAGGAAGGGAGAGCTGAGGCGCGCCGGAGGGCAAGACCCCGGCTCCGCCAGTTCTAAGAGAGCGCCTAGGCGCTCTCTATACTACTAACACACGCTTTGGCAGTTGAGCACTTCAACCTACCCCTCTATTTTATCACCGGGTCGGAGAGAAGAGCTCCGAATAGACAGCAGTAGGAATCAAGGAAGGAGTATCGCACGCTCGTAAAGAAACTCGAGAGGCGAAGAAGAACAGGCCGAAAGGCACTATAAACTAGAACAGAAGATGTACTGCTTACTCTTAGAGCTCGGCCTACGGCCTACGCAGCGTAAGAATAATAATAATATAAAGATTACTAAACTAATATTAGTACTAGTTAAGAAGGCTATTAAGTTTATATAGAGTAAATAAGCTAAGAACGCTTTTTAAAAGATTAAAGTAAGATTTATAAAGAAACTTATTTTATATAATTTTAATATAGATAAGCTTAGTATAGTAGAAATAGACGTCTTAGATATAGTAGTAGATATAATTTACTTATAACTAAATAATAAAGAGAAGCTTATATCTATTATATACTACTTAAAAACATTTAATTTAGTATAGTAGAACTATAGTATTTTTAATAAAGAATTACTTACTATAGTACTAACTTTGAAATACTAGAGAATATACTTTTAAGAAGCAAAGTATCTAGTTATAGTTCTATCTAACTATAAGAATTTAAGAACGTTTATAAAAATAAAAGAACTTACGACTAGATAACTAGTAAGATAGTCTAAAATATTATTAGGATTTAATATTATTATATATTATATAAGTAGAATATTAAATACTTAAGCTAATACTCTTAGCTAGAAACCTGGATATAAAGGAAATTAGAAATATAAAAAGATTATAATCTTAAAGACTCTTAAGAATAGTAATCTTACGTCTATTATCTACAAAGTTACTATTATAGTAGAATAACTCTAGGAACTATAGTATAATAAAATTAAGAAAGTATTTAGTCTAAATAACTAGGAGATCCTACTAAGCGTAAGAAGTAGTAGAGTAAAAAACAGACTTGTCTTCTATAACGATAAGGTCTTTATTCTAGATAGTATTATAAGAGAATTTATTAAGGAATAATATAAATTACTAGTATATAGATACTAGGGAATTTAAAGAACTCTCTAGTATATAAAGTAGAACTACTACGTTAATAGGTTATTAGTAGTAGTTAAGAAAGTAATAGTAAAGTATAATACCTATACTAGGAATAAGACTTCTTATTATATACTATATAGATAGATAAATACTACTCTAATACTATAAATACCTTAGAAATTAATCTCTTAAGATTTTATTATTAAATTACTAAAATCTAAGAATCTAATAATAAGAGTTAAATATAATTTAATCTTAGTTATTATAGAATAACTTATAAAATATATAGAATTAAGTATAGTTAAGAAATTAGTATTTATATTCTTTAAAGAGGTAGTCTTAAGATATAAACTACTAGAAGAAATACTCTCTAATAGAGATAAACTCTTTACTTTTAAATTTTAAATTACTCTTATAAAATAATTAGATATAAAAAGAAAGCTATTAATAGCTTTTTACTCTTAAACAAATAAAAGAAACAAATATATAAATTAAGTAGTTAAAATATACCTTTATTATTATATAAACTACTAATAAAATAACTAGGTAGAACTACTACTCTAAATATAGTTTATATATAATAGTTTAGTAATAGAAATAATACTTATTATATCTTTCTATACTAACTTTAGATATAAATTAATAATATATTAAGAACTATTATCTATAACTATTAATAACTAGCTTACTTATATTTAGGTCTTAAAAATTAAAAGACTATATAAGAAAGTTATAAAGGACTTATAGTTTATAGATAAAAGAAATATATACTACTATAATAAATAACATAGTTAGAAGCTAATACTAAAAGAAAGAGATAAAGTCTACTTAGTATAGAAAAATATTAATATAAAAAGACTAAGTAATAAACTAGATTATAAGAAACTAAGACTATTTAAAATTAAATAAGTTAGAAGATCTTTAAATTATAAATTAGTACTATTATAGATAATAAACATCTACTTAGTATTCTATATATCCCTACTTAAACTAGTACTACTAAGAGCTCTACTAGCTCTATTTATAGAAATTTAACTAGTAAAACTAAATACTAAGTATAATATTAAGAGGATTCTTAACTATAGAATTATTAAAGAATAAGTTAAATACTTAATTAAATAGTTAGATTATCTATACTTAGAAAATACTTAGAAGCTAGAAAACAACCTTAACTAGTACCTAGTAGAACTTTAGGAATTCTATTAGTAAAACCTAGGTTTACTTATATCTTATAGTTAGAAGGAAAAGCCTTAAGAAAGACTAGGTTAAGGCTTAGCTTAGATTAAGAGCTAGTAGAGATAGACAGAGCTACTAAACGTATAACCTCTATCTCTCGCTGCTCTTTCTCTTCTCTCTCTTTCTCCTTCTTCTCTTTCTTTTCTACCTTCTTAGTAGTATTAAGTTTATTAAGAAAACGAAGCTCTTAATAGGATATTTTATACTACCTTTCTTTTAGAAAGGCCTTCTACTTCTATAACCGTAGAATCCTCGCTATTACCTCCTCCTTCTCTCTCTTAAGCTTCTCCTCTTATCTTTTAATAGAAGCCTAGTTACTAGCTTAGAGAACGTTCTTTTCCTAGACGTTGTTAGTTCTATTATACTTTAACTTTAACTATATATATTTAGAATATTAAGAGGATTATAAAGAATCGATAAAACATCTACGCTTCTAAGAAGTATAGTAGAAGTATAGTAATATTTTATTATAAACTATTTTAATACTTTTTATAAGTAGTATTTATTCTTCTTTCCTCTTCTATATAAGGTAGAATATAATAAAAAGAAAAGAATACTACTAGTACCTTAACTAAGTTTCTTAGCTTATACTTAAGTATAAGAATATACTAAGCTAAGAAGAGGATAGTATTATAAATTACATTATATATAAGAAGTAGTCTAGATAGTGTTCTAATAAGATAAAGTATAATATCTAGGAAATAGAAGATAATACTAGAGAGAATTAGTAATATAAAGGTATTTAGATATTCTAAGATCTTATTATTAGATAACTATTAGAAGTTATATAGTAGATTCTCTTAGATCTCTTAAAAGATCTAAAGAGATCCTAGGATCTAAGCTTATATAGAGATCTAGGTAGTACGAGAGGTTCTATATATACTAGCACGTCTATTATTAGATAGAAGCTTTATACTTAACTTTAGTTATTAATCTTATTATCTTATTTAACATTTTTAATATAAGTAACGAGTTTACTTCTAAGTAAATACATCGGCGTATCTATACTTCTTATTTATATTCTAACTATCGAGACTTAGTTACCTTTGTTTAGTTTATTTAAGTTTCGTTACAGAAGGTAAGAGAGAGAGAAGAAGAGGAGAAGGTAGCTAAGACGCGTTAAAAGACAAGGTCTAGGCTTAGGCAATTCTAAGAAGGCGCTTAAGAAGCGCTAGAGACAGTAAGTATACTCGTAGCTCTTATACTACTAATAAACGCTTTACTAGTTAAGTACTTTAACCTACTACCTTTTATATTACTAACTCGGAGAGACGAGCTCTAAATAGACAGTAATAGAACCTAGAAGAGAGAGTCGTACGCTTAAGAGAAAGCTTAAGAAGCGACGAAGAATAAGCTAAAAGGCTTTGTAAACTAGAACAGAAGATATACTACTTACTCTTAGAGCTTAGCCTACGGCCTACGTAGCGTAAGAATAATAATAATAATAATAATATATAGTATATATACTAAAGACCTTCTCTTACTCTTAGTAAGTATAAGTAGAGGTATTATCTTCTTATACTAAAGTTCTTAATAAGCTATTCTTATACTTTTATATAAAAGAAAGAAGTAAATAACGTAGAATCTTCTCTTAATATCTATATGTCACGAATCACGTGTAAATCGTGATACGTAGTCTAGACGGCGTTCTGACAGGATAAGGCACAAGTATCTAGGAAAGGAAAGGTAACACAGGAGGAAGCCTAGAAGTGATAGTACTTAAAGGACTTCAGGATCTTATTATTAGGATTATATTAGAATTACGTAACTCTGTCAGCGGACACGTAATAATCGCCTATATCGCCTACATCGCTCGGTTAGTAGGCGATGCAAGCGATATAAGGGTTTTAGGGCAATACAGGCAAAGGACGAAGGTTCTATATATACTAGCACGTCTGCTATCTAGATAGGAGCTTCGTACTCAACTTTAGTTATTAATCTTATTATCTTATTTAACATCTTTAATATAAGTAACGAGTTCACTTCTAAGTAAACAACCTAGTACATTCATACTTCTTACTATATACTAATCTTCGAGACTTAGTTATCTTTATTTAAGTTCGTTTAAGTTTTATTATACTTTAAGCACCTACTTAGAAGTAAGATCGCTACTATGTCAGCAACCTCTTCCACTCTAAGAACCACTCTACTAAGGCCAGCTACGGACCCCCCAGTTACACCAGTTACACCGGTCACTACTCTTCGAGAGGAAGTGAAACTTCCTCTTCTAAAGCCGTTCGATAGCTCGCCTAAGAAGCTAGCTAAATTCTTAATAAAAGCTTCCCTCTACTTAAGTTTTCATTATACCCAGTTTCTAAGTAAAACTAACTAGGTTATATAGTTGTCTACCTATCTTAAAGGGGCAGCCTATAACTAGTTAGAACCGTACCTAGAGGATTACTAGATAAACAAAACAGCTAATAGAAAGGTCTCTCTTTAGATGTCTAAAAAGACGAGGGATTTGTTTAGGAATGTTCGAGGATTTAGAGAGGGAATCAACCAGGCTTTTAAGGATGTTAATATAAAGAAAAAGGCAGTCAGAGCTTTATATATACTTAGGTAGAAGGGATCAGCCGCTAAGTACGCCTTACAATTTCAATAGTACTCTATATAAATAGGATAGAACGATAAAGCATTACATAAACAATTCTATCATAGACTTAAGGACAATATAAAAGATAAAATCGTATAAGAGGATTTTCTAGACATATTAAATAAATTAATAAATAACGTAATTAGGATCGACAACTGTATCTATAAAAGAAATCTAGAGAAGAAAGGAAGTTATAGTTATTAATATAGAAAGAGTAGACGAAAAGATTATAGAGATCCTATAGAAATCAATACTACTTAGAAATCATAAGTTCTAAGGAAGGAATCTAAGAAAGAAAACTCCTAGAAGAGAGGATTGTCTTAGAAAGAGCGAAATCGTCGACGCGAGTAGAACTTGTATTATAACTATAGTCTTCCTAGCTATAGAGCAAATAAGTATAGTAAGAAGAAAGACTCTAAAGAGAAACAAGCTAATACTACTGTCTAAAAAGAAGTAGCTTTACTAGAAAAAATCGAACTCATAGATGAAGAACTCGAGGCCAGAGGTTATAGCACGTAAATTGAAATAAACGCTATAGATATAATAGCAGACGCTATATACTTATAGCTAAATAAAGGAATTAAGTCATAAGTTAGTAAGGTATAAGACACTAATAATAATAGGGATCTATTACTCGAAGAATATTATAATATATAGTCGGAAATAGATTATAAATCGCCTCTTTAGGTAGAATATAAATTACTACTATTAACAAGTTTATTAGAGTTATTAGAATCAATATCTAACTCGTTAGAGGTGAATCTAGGAATATATAAGCCTAAATAAGGCGAAATATAGGTATTCATTAGAACCTTTAAAAGAGGGAATAGATAGGTATATATAGAAAACTAGAAACCTAATTTCTAGAGCCTACATTCTACTTAGGGAATCAACTCTACTATTTTAACTACCTATAAAATAGTTTAAAATAAACAGGATAGAATAACTTTAGTAAGCCTTATTACTAGAAGGGAAACTATTAAATTTAAAGAACCTAGACTAGAATAAGCAGTATCTAGCAAACTATCTAGTACGCCTAAGATAGGAGATATTTAGATAGTCGTAGATCTATAGGAAGAAACCAGTTTATAGCAATAGCAGGGTCCTAATGACTTTATAGGACGCTCTAAACCTAGTTTTTTAGGTACGCTACCTAATAACAGAGAAACTATACTAGAAATAGGAGGCTAGTATACTATAGTCGCTTTAGTTAGAAAAGTCGGAGTAATATTTTAGGAATTACAAAGTAAGAAGTTATTTAGTATAATCTTCTAGGAGATAAACGAATACAATATAGACTAAGAAACGGAGTTAGTATAGAGAGAGCTCTACCAACTAATAATTAGAAAATTAAACGCTATATCTAGAGAGAATTAACTCATAGTAATAGCAAAGATAAGAGGAAAGGAACTCTAAGTTATAATTAATTCAAGAGCAACAAGTAATTTTCTTTCCCTAGCAGCTTAGAAGAAGCTAAACGTCCTAATTAAAGGCATAAAGCTATACCGCCTAGGAGTAGTTAATAGAACAGACGTTATATACTAGAATAGAATTATTAATTAGTAAACCATTCTAACAAGTATCACTATCGAAGAACACCGCTTAGACATATAATTCGATATTGTTAAAATAGGAAGCAAGGAAGCAATACTAGGTATACTATAGATTAGGGAACATAATCTAGATATTAATTAGAAAGCTCGAATAATAACCTTTAGTTAATATAATTATATAGGTTCGTAATTATAACTATAAAGCTAGAACAAGGTTAGCACTACCTCTTCTAAGACGCTAGAACACCTTGCCTAGGGTCCTCTATAGGTTAGCAAGACAGCTGATAACGAAATACCTATATAGTATAGAGAATTTAAGGCTTTATTCGAAAACCTAGAAGACTTATAAGCCTTGCTAGAACATCGCTTATAGGACTATAAGATTAAATTAAAAGAGGATCATCACCTCTCGAAGTAGAAGCTTTAGTTATATAACTAGAAAAGCTTATAGAGGATAGAAAGTTATATAAAGAAAGGTATTAAGAAGGGATATATTAGAAAATCTAAGTTACTAATTACCTTAAATATACTCATTATTAAGAAGAAAGACGATCTAGATAGAAGAGTATATATTAATTACTAAGAAGTAAATCATACTATAGTTAAGGACGCTTATCTACTACTACCTAGCTAATACTTATAAGACAAGTTAGACAAGGTAGTACGATTTACGAAACTAGATTAATAGAACGCCTATAGACTTATATAAATAAAAGTCAGAGACGAATAGAAGATAGTATTTACCTTACTATCAAGCCTTTATAAATATACAGTTATGTTATTTAGACTCTATAATATACTAGCTATATATTAAAGATAAAATAATAACATTTTAAGAGATCTTCTAGAAGTAATAGTAATCTATTATCTAGATAATATCTTAATCTTCTTAGAAAAAAAAGAAGAATATAAGAGATATGTTAAAGAAGTTTTATAATAACTAGTAAAAGTAAACTCTTAGTTAAAACTCTTGAAATACGAGTTTAGAGTAACTTAGACCCTTTTTCTAGGATAGGTGTTTAGCTTAGAGAAAATAGAGATAGATCTAGTAAAGATCTAAGACGTCTTAAACTAGAAGTTACTAGAAAATGTAAAAGACGTATAGTCCTTCCTTAGATTTATAAACTTTTGCTATCTATTTATTTAAGACTATATAAAGATTGTTAAACCAATGTCGAGACTAGTTAAAAAAGCTATTAGATTTATATAGAATAAATAGGCGGAGGATGCTTTTTAGAAAATTAAAGCAAAGTTTATAGAAAAACCTATTTTATACGATTTCGATATAGATAAACCTAGTATAATTAAAATAGATGCTTTAGATATAGTAGTAGGTATAGTTTACCTATAGCTAAATAATAAAGGAAAACTTATACTTATTATATATTATTCTAAGACATTTAACCTAGTATAATAAAACTATAGCATTTTCGATAAAGAATTACTTACTATAGTATTAGCTTTAGAATACTAGAGAATTTATTTATAGCTAGTAAAACATCTAGTTATAGTTTTATCTAACTACGAGAACCTTAGGACATTTATAACTACTAAGGAACTTACGATAAGGTAATTAGCTAGATAGTCAGAGATATTAGAAGGATTTAACATTGTTATCTAATATATAAAGGGAACGTCGAATACTCGAGCTAATACTCTTAGCTGAAAACCCGGATATAAGGGAAATAAGAAGTATAAAAAGATTATAATCTTAAAAACTCTTAAGAATAGAGACTTAGTACCTACGGTGTACGAGATAGCAACGATAAACGACATATAGATAGATAAAATTTAAAACATATACGAAGGTTATAACTAGTATATAAAAGGGAAACTATAGGTTCCTAGTTTATATATAAAAGAATTTATATAAGAATACTATACTACGTCTGCTTATAGTTACTAAGGAATTCGAAGAACCCTCTAGAGGATAAGATAACACTACTATATTAATCGGTTATCTATAATAGTTAAGGAAGTAATAGTAGAATATAATACCTATACTAGGAATAAGGCTTCCTACTATACTCCTTATAAATAGATAAACACTACTCTAATACTATAAATACCTTAGAAATTAATATCTATAGATTTTATTATCAAATTACTAAAATCTAAAGATCTAATAACAAGAGTTAAATATAACGTAATCCTAGTTATTATAGAATAACTTATAAAGTATATAATTCTTATAGTATATATAGAGTTAAGTATAGCTAAGGAATTAGCATTTATATTCCTTAGAGAAGTAGTCTTAAGATATAGACTACTAGAAGAAATACTCTTAGATAGAGATAAGCTCTTTACCTTAAAATTTTAGATCGCTCTTATAAAATAATTAGGTATAAAAAGAAAGCTTTCTATAGCTTTCTACCCTTAAATAAATAAAGAAAACAAATAAATAAATTAAGTAGTTAAAACATACCTTTATTATTATATAAACTACTAGTAAGACAACTAGGTAGAACTACTACCCTTAGCACAGTTTACCTACAATAGTTTAGTAATAGAAATAATACTTATTACGCTATTCTATGCTAATTTTAGGTATAAATTATTAGTATATTAAGAACCGCTGTCTATGACTATTAACAACTAACTTACTCGTATTTAAGTCTCGAAAATCAAAAGTCTATATAAGGAACTTACAGAGGACTTATAGTTTATAGCTAAAAGAAATATATACTACTATAATAAACGACGTAGTTAAGAGCCAACGCTAAAAGAGGGGGATAAAGTCTACTTAGTATAGAAAAACATTGATATAAAAAGACTAAGTAATAAACTAGATTATAAAAAACTTAGACTATTTAAAATCAAATATGTTAAGAGACCTTTAAATTATAAATTAGTATTACTAAAGACAATAAACATCTACCTAGTATTCCACGTATCCTTACTTGAACCAGCACTACTAGGAGCACCACCAGCCCTAATCATAGAAATCCAACTAGTAAACCTAAACACTAAATATAAAGTCGAGAGGATTCTTAACTATAGACTTATTAAAGGACGAGTCAAGTATTTAATTAAGTAGTTAAATTACCCACATTCAGAGAACACTTAGGAACCGAAAGGAAACCTTAACCAGTACCAGGTAGAACTTCAGGAGTTCCACCAACAAAACCCAAGCCTACCCACATCTTATAGTTAGTAAGGAAAACCTCGAAAAAAGCGGAATCGAGACCAGGTTCCAGAGGAATGTCAAAAAGGGACGTGCTAGCATAAGCAGGTGTATAATTGTCTAGGCCTCTGCCTAAGACCATAATCGTATCTACCTCAACCTTTTCTTTTTCCTCTTATTTTCTTTTTTCTTCTTTCTCCTTAGCTTTATCAAGCTCTTATAGGGTTAAGAGGCCGCGACAAAGCATCTCTTACTCCCGCTTAGCAAGGAAACGCTATTACTTCCGTAAGCAGAGGATCTTCTACATAGCTTCTTCTTAAACCTTATAGGCCATCTCCTCTTCTTATTATAACTATTGTTTCTAAGTATTAAGGGATTCCTATTCGAAAAGTAAGGGTATTCGGTTTCGTTCCTCGACATCACAGGATTTGCCTTTCCTAGTATACTTAGAGCACTTAGAACTATTAGTAATACTAACACAATAACGACCGGATTTAGCATAAACATATCGAGTATAAGGAATCATTTCGCGTCCTAATTGTTCGATTTAAAGAGTATAGAGAATTCTATTTTATTTAAGTTTGTCCTTATAGGAAGACGTTAACGACATAATAGAAGAATAGAAAGGCTGCTAGCCTTTCAACGATATTTCTTAGGCTATACTTAAGTGTAGGGACACGTTAGACTAAGAAGAGGATAGTGTTATAAATCACGTATAAATCGTAATACGTAGTCTAAACAGCGTTCTAACAGGACAAGGCATAAGTATCTAGGAAAGGAAAGGTAATATAGGAGGAAGCCTAGAAGTGATAGCACTTAAAGGACTTTAGGATCTCATTATTAGGATTATGTTAGAATCACATAACTCTGTTAGCAGACACGTAATAATCGCCTACATCGCCTACATCGCTCGGTTAGCAGGCGATATAAGCGATATAAGGGTTTCAGGGCGATATAGGCAAAGGACGAAGGTTCTATATATACTAGCACGTCTGCCATCTAGATAGGAGCTTCGTACTTAACTTTAGTTATCAATCTTATTATCTTATTTAACATCTTTAATACAAGTAACGAGTTCACTTCCAAGTGAACAACCTAGCGCATTCATACTTCTTACTACATACCAACCTTCGAGACTTAGTCATCTTTGTTTAAGTTCGTTTGAGTTTCGTTACACTATACTAGTTTATCTCTTCTTATCTCTTTTCTAAAATAATAAGATTTATAAACTCTTTATACTTAAATAGAGAGTATAGTATATTAATAAGAGGTTAAAAAGTATCTTAGTAATAGTTCTTTTAGTACTAAGTTTTTATTATCTTAATATTTTATTTATTTTAGTTTATCTTCTTTTATTACTTTATATTTTAAAAAGCCTCTTATTTCTCTTTATCTTAAAAGAACTAAGCTATATTATATATTATAAGATTCTTTTTATAATCCTTCTTCTCTTTCTTAGTCTCTTTCTCTTAGATATAATAAGGCTTCTTTATATTATATAAGAAAGAGCTTTACTTTAGAAAACTTACTAAACCTCTTCTATTAGTAACGTGTTTTATAAGCGAGCTAGCTATATAAGCGAGCTAGCTACTTTTCTAAATAACTTATTTTTAAATATAAATTACTTAATACTAGAATAAGCTATTATATTATATAAGATACTATAAGATTATTTAGAGTCGTTACTATCTTTAGTATCTACTATTTCTACTTAATAAGTACGAGAATTATATCTAATTTTACTATAACGTCTATAGTACCTCTCTACTTATACCTTCTTTTTTATCTCTCTACTACTCTTCTAATTACCTTCTCTACTGTTAATATCTCTTAACTCTGAATATATTTCCTTTTATAACTCTTATACTTAGTTATAGCCTTAGTTATCTTACGAAGATCTATGATTTCTTTCTATATTAATACTATATTATATACTATTCTAGTAGAGCCTTTTTCTAGCTAATTAAGAGACTTAATAATAGAACTAGACGATAAGTCTTAGTATCTTTGAATCCGGTCTTGAATAAGTGTTAATTAAGCCTCTATCTCGTGTATATTACTTAGTATTCTAGACTCTTATAGAGTGTCTTCTAGTATAACTAGAGTTAGTATACGAAGCTTTAAATTAAGCTTTGATAATATAACTTCTAGGTTATATAGGACTAGTCTAGTGTCTCGAAAACTCGCGTAGATATTATCTTTTATAAAAGCTTTATAAAAAGCTACTTTAAAAGCTTAAAAGAAAGTTTCTTTAGTAATATAGTTAATATAATTATATACTAAGCTAGAGATCTTATTTCTATATACTCGATTTAATAGCGAAAAACAGCTAATATTAAGCAGCTATAATAAATACGAAGAATATAGAGGTATATAAAGAGTAATAAGATTAAAGTCTTTATAAAGTCGCTGGAATTCGAGCGAGTTATAGCTTTTATAACTATTAATAATTAGTAGTCTATATTCTTTAACACTTTGTACTTTTATATACTTATTAAAATACTCTAACTATATAACTCTAAGCTTATTATTTATCTAGCTATTAGTACTAATATTAATAACCTAGTCGTATAGTATATCTATATTCTTATACTAAGAAGATATAAGTATCTTACTTATAAAGATAATAAATAGTAGAATTATCTAACCTGTTATATTAACTTCTTAAATAACTATAACCTATTCGCGATTACCTAGCTAAACTTTTTTATATCTCTTATATATCTCTAAACTTATAATAATAAGCTAAGATAATATAACACCTATTATAAAACCAGTCTCGTTGAAATTATATATATTCTTATCTATAATACTATGTTTATTCTTAAATAACTATATAAGTATAAACTATAGACTAATAATCCGCGGATCTTTAGTTAAAGCTTACTAATAATTATAAGAACTACTCTATCGAGTTTTTAGCTTAGGTATATACTAAATAAAGTTGTCTAGCTAGTTTCTATTTATAGACTATCTATCGCGCTTCTTTAGTAAGTTATTAGCTATATCTTATACTATATCCTTTATAGACGAAAACCCTCTTAAATCCTACTCTAATATATATCTAATTATCGTCTCCTTCTCTAGCTTTGTAAGTTTCTTCGAATTAGGCTCGTAATCGCGTCTTAGTTAGATTCCGGCGTATTAGCTTAAAATAGTAGATCGAGAGGTATTATAAGCCTTCGTAGCGCTTTGTTAGGTTATTAACACGTCGTTTTCGAGTACTTAGATAGCTAAGTTAATCTTGTTTTCGTTGAGAGATATTTAGGCGTTGTTTAGTAGAGATAATATAACTAGAAGTTAATAATTATTATAAAGTTTAAAGAGTAGCCAGCTCGCTTATATAGCTAGCTCGCTTATGAAACACGTTATATAATAATATAATAATACTATATCTCTTTCTTTATTCTCTATACTCTCTTTCGCTCTCTTATACTCTTCTTTTAAACTAACGTCTTATTTATAAAAATAACGTTCTTCTAGTTCTTTAAGATCTACTTCTTATAAAAGAGATACTAGTTTAAACAAGTCTTCTTTAATAGCTTATTTAGACCTGGTTTTATATTCTCTTATAAATCTAGTATCTCTTACTTCTTATTAACTTATAAATAGTACTTAGAGAAGAGCTCTCTTCTTTAGTATAACTAAGAGTCTCTCTAACTTCTTATATAATATACTAATATAACTACTCTCTTATTATACTGTTTTTATTTATAACTTTAAGAATATAAAGACGTACTTTCTCTAAGATTAGTAGCCTCTTAAGACAGGGTTTATTATCTATATAAAAGGTCTTTATATTTGTCTTAGAAACCTACTCTCTTTCTAGAACCTATAATAGACGTACTTTAGATAATAGACTTAGAATAAATAATACTCTATTCTTAGAACAAAAGACGAGGAGAGTAGAAGAGCGCGAGAGAACCGGGAACTAAATACAAGTTATCTACGCTAGTGCGTACGCTAGTACTAGTGTATATCTAAGCGAATATATAATATCTAGTCTTCGTAACTATAACTGTTATAGAACCTTACTTTATATTACGATCTATAACTAAAGACAAAGGTATAAGAGTATATATATATATATATACTCGAGAATTTAAAGCTATAGTTCTATCTACGAGAGTAACACGGTTTATATACCTAGAGAAAAGAGGTTACTTAGTAATTATAAAAAGCTATAAGAAGCTGAAATCTCGTAATAGCTCTTATTATAGATCTATATATCCTTATTACCGAAGTGGTTCCCAAGGTTACGTGCTTGTTACGTGTATTCTTCTAGGTTACGGACCAGCGCGGTAATACTTTATAGCTTAAAATTAAAAGAGCGAGAAATCCTAGTTCTTACTATAACCTATTCTATACTCTATTTATAGTTATAAAGTAATAAAGTAGTAACTCTTACTCTTATAGTATTTTACTTCTTACTTTTAAGCTAGCTAAGATATAAAATAGAGTTTACTATAGAGTCGATATTAATAGCTTATTATATAATAATAGTTAGTAGAAGAATAGTAGAAGTAAGATAAAGTAGAATAGGAAGTATAAAGGTAGAGAGAATAGAGTCTAGAGTATCCTCTCAGCTGCTATTAGGATCAAAGTAAGGCGCTAAGAGCTCTGACGAGCTAATAAGATCACTGGATTTCCTAGGAAAGAGGTAGATTCTAACTATTTCTTATAATATATATTAAAACAAGAGTTATTATTATAAAGCTATATCTTACACTTATTACATCTATAGAAAGAAACCTTCTTATTACTTTTTCTATTATATTCCTTAGTAATAGAAGATAATATAATTCTTTTTTATAGGCGGTCTTGATATCTTAATCTCTTATAAGTAATATACTAACGGTTAGAAGCTATTTTAACTAACTTATAAGAAGCTAAAGGTTCTTCGTATATATTAGGATTTATATATAAAACTCTTCTCTTTTTAGACAAGGGACCAGCCTTTCTAACAGCTAGTAAGCTATTAATAATCTGCCGCCGGAACTCCTTTTAGCTCTAGAAAGAGACGTTAGAAGTAGAACTTGTCTCTAAGTACTAGGAAACTAAATAGGAGTTAATAAGTACTATTCGGAAGATCTAGTGTTTAAGTGCTTATACTCTCTCCCTTCTAACTAGCTGTAACCCGGGTGCGGCAGCTGATATTTAATCCCTAATATCTACGTACTCTATACTATAGTTATAATCGTCTATAAGTTAAGAGATCTAGAGATGTTTTGTTAGCTGATCTCTAAAGGGAATTCTAGACGTTTTAGCCTTAGAGGAGGTTGCTTTAGAACGTCGTCGGTTACGTAACACCTGGTCTTTCCTATTAGAAACTATACTTATAAGAAGGATAATAGAGTTGTCTTTCTAAGCTACTTAACACACCTTATTAGAGGGTATAGGTAGGCTCTTTTTGACACTCTAAGAGAGAGTATTATTCTTATCGTTCTTCTTTATATCTACGAGTTCTTAGATTATTCCGGACTTTATATAAGCTATACTAGTAGTACTAAATCTAAGAGAGCGTAGGTACTTAAAGAGTTTTATTAACGTAAAGAGATTATCTAAGAAGATGTAGTAACCCTTCCTAGGTAGAGACTTAACTAACTTAATAATAACAGCCTAAGTTTTATTCCCTTCTTTCCTCTTTTTTATTCCTTCTAGCTCTCTTAGTATCTAAACGTTTACAGGTCTATTTCCTTGTCTAAGAATATAGAAATTCCAAGCCTATAAGAAGCCAAGCTGGGCTAGAATCTACACCTTAAATCTAGTAGGTATAGGTTTTATAGGGATTGTCGTTACTTCCTTTACTCTTTCTTTAAACCGTGCTATACTTTTATTAACAGCTAACCTTGACCTGGGTTTCTATATTATAGTATTAACCTTTTATATATAAGAGTTCAAAGGTTCTATCTAATAGAGAAGTTAGTAAAATAGAGAATAGATATAAGATAGAACTTGCCTTTTCAAAAGAACTCTCTACTTCTAGTATATATATTCTAAACTATATATATAATTCCTAAAATCTATTTCTACTTATATACTCAGAAATAGAGTAATTTAGCATAATAGACTTAGTACTCCAGTAGTTAGAGATTTCCTATTTAATATAAATAGTTATATAAATATAAATAGCTATATAAATATAGATTTCTTCCTAAGTTATAAAGTACTAAGCTAGGGTCTTATATTTTACGCTAATAAGTCTTAAGGCTCTCTAATATAGAGATTTATATAGCGTATAATAGTATCTATCATTTCAAGAGAATAATAGAGTAAGAAGATAGTAATTAGGTTATTAGGAGATGTCTTATTTAGGAGGGTAATTTCAGGGTTCTAATCCTCTAATTATATAGGGATAAATTCGGTTCCGGCCTTTATAATTGGCTTGGTATTAGGGCGTAAGATGCCTTTATCTATAGTATTAAATCGAGTGCATTCCGGCATGTTGGCGTGGTTAAAAGTGGGAATATAGTGCTAAAAAGGGGGGTTGTTTACATTTCTGTGTTTTGATGTTCTCGGCCATATGCAGGGGTGCCTAAGGCACCAACTTTGATCCTGATGGCAGCTGAGGGGATAAGAGTCTTATAAATTAGTACTAGAATCCTCTAACTCTAGTTTACTAAAGAGATCTTCTTCTTTCTTATCTTTATCTCTCTCTTCTTTAGAGAGATTATAATCCGAGTTATACTTAGAGTTATAATCTTATATATAACTATTATTATCTTTTAAAAGAAAGCTCTCTTTACTACTTAAAAAGCTAGATATCTTACTAGTAAAAGAGCTAGTAAAAGAGCTTAAAAGATAGAGGAATTAAAGAAGATAATAAGGTTTTAATTTTAGAATAATATATTAAAAGGTAGTATTATAGGAAAAAAAGTAAGAAGCTGCTCTCTTATAGACTTGCTAAAGATAATGTCTAAAAGAGAGGCTACGAGGGCTAATATTAGCTTGTTTACTAATGCATGTGGAGAGTTGTGTGCGGTGGAAATTGGGATATCTTCCCCGTCTTGAACGAATAGTGCACTGCACTGTAGTCTCCACCGTAGCCCAGTTTAGCAATTAATTGTCCCACGCCACCCCCAACCCTCTTGGAAATAAGCTCTGCGGGCGCAATGAGGCTCCAAAGAGTACAGATGCGCGAGGTGGTAAGTCGATGACCTGAAATGGCAAAGAAACAGTTACAACTTTAGAATTGTTTTGGCCTTGCTTCTGGCAGATATGGAAAGCACCAAATTGGCTGCATATTTAATGGGCGGATGAGCTTGGCGTGTCTTTGAGTGCATCGTAAACGCTGTTGGAAATTCTATCACCACTTCGCGGGCCCGAACGTTGCATTGACTGCCAAAGCCTTCAACGGTGTCCCCATCCCATCAATCGTCGTCCCACTGACGTTATTTCCCCACCAATCCAACTTCCCTCCTGGGAAAATGACGGTGAAGAAAATAATAATTGCCGAAACAGCGACTCCAGAATCCAAACTTGCAGATAAAATATAATTATATTTACCCCCTGTAACATTGTTATCAGCGAAGAACTCCAAAGCGACGATTGAGAAATAGCCTGGGGGGATACTTACACCATGCTCTATACTTGGATTTAATAATTTTATTGAACACTAGACTGACCACAAAAGCTGTCGTATAATTGATCCCGGTCGCAGGTGGTAAGTTACCCGTACCAGCGAAGAACAAAGGCCAATGTATAGATTTAAGAATCTTATTCCTAGGGAACCGTTTTTTGAGGAAGAAGGTGATGATTGGTAACAAAGCACCGATCCAGAAAAAGTGAAGAAGTCCAGAGTATTGCTTTCCTACACTGAATAGACGAGCTGGTCCGATTGCTAAAGAGGGAGCATGTGAGAAAGTATTAATTGTAGCGAGAGAATGGAACTTACCTCCCCAGATAATTGAGCTGGTGAAGTTTACACGTCCTTGAGGGCAGGTGTAACCATTTGGTTGATCGGCGTCGCAAATGTCTTTGATGTGTCCAAGCATCCATAGTAGAACACCATCTAATGCCAACGTTAGCATTTGAAAACACAGGCTAGTAATCCAACTTACTTTGCGCGAGACTTCCCAAAATGCAGGCAGTCAATTGGGCAGTGAAAAGAGTTCGTCGTGGGATTTTCATGTACAGTCCAAGCTACAGACCATCAATTTAGCTAAGTACTTGGTTATCGAACTACCAGAAACATACCTTCATATCGGAAGAATAGTTCATGGCTTGACTGAGACCAGTATATGCATAAAACTATGAGGAGAGAATAAGCAACCATTGAAGCACATCTAGAAGCGTTCAAAACCTACCTTGAAAATAAGCATCACAATTGGCTTTCCAGGAATTAAGTAACCAGAAATAATTTCGCCTAGCACAGTAAGAACATTGCTGTTCAAATTTGCGACTGCGAAAACAGTTCCTACCGGAATCACATATAAAACTGCCATCGCGAACGCCAAGAGAACACCCCAGACAGGCATCTCGGTATGCCAGACCTCCTGGGTGATGATTGCTAACACAATAACAATGACCTTTAACTTACGTTAGCGTACGATGAAGGAATTTAGTTTAAAACCTACGGTCATACCAGCGTACCACCACCATGCTACATCTTGATAATGTGAAATCAACCTCGCATGGATATCCTTCTTATTAGTCCCCTTGAAAGCCTGTTTGATATCGTCCCAGTGATAAAGATAGACATGTACCGGCAAGCAAGTCATGACAGCGAAAGAAAGGCCATATCCTAGCGCAAACGTGACTGGCATAAAAATAGTGCTGTAAGACTCGTATGCATCAGCTATGAAATCACCATGAGCATCAACGATCAGTGATACGTTGTAAATGTTCCCAGTATTGTCATAACTATCGGATCCGGAAAGTGGCATGTATGAGGAATACCTGTTTAAATGTAAACATTGATAATTTGACTAAAGATGTTTGAACTTACCAAGCATTGGTGTAGTAAAGAATAGGTGCTACAAGGGCAAAATTAAATGCCCAACCCGAGAACACATTGGCTTGAGCCCCTACACCAAAAACCGTGAGCATTTCCGAATCACGAAACAGATCTTCTGACTTACAAAAAGGAACTACAAGCGGTGAACCATTATACGCAATCTGACTCCAATCAAAAGTAACCGGCAAAAGTCCAAGTCCGGTCGACATCCCAAAAAGATTGTTGACAACAGTATTGTCTATTTAAAATCAGCCAACAGCACGCAACAAAGATTGAGATATACTCACTTGGAGCAGCCCAACAGACGAAAGCAAAAGTGGACAATGCTGTGAATATGAATCCCGGAAGCCAGTACCAAATGAAACTACCACAGAACACGTAAAGGAAAAAACGATATCTGGAAATCTTCCAGCCATCAGCTTCGACATTCACACGACTATGAAGTGTTTCGAATAGTGCGGCATTCGCCAAAGTTGCAGGCCAAATCATCTGGGGAGGCTCGACGATAAATCTGTATGCGAGACCCGCAATTCCAAGTCCAAAGAGTTGCATACTCAAGGCAAGTAGTATCTGGTATCCTACAGGGGTTGGGAGATTGTAAAACACCTTCTGGGCTTGGATGATATCCGTTGCCTGCCGTATTATCAGTTACTTGGAACTCAAAACAATACACAGGGTTAATTTCTTACCCAAGAGGCCCCAAAGCTCAAGTTTGACATGATGGTAATAAGAGCGTGTTCCTTGATGTTGAAATGCTTGTCGGGATTGAGCGTAAAATCCCATCGTCCAAATACTTTGAAAGTCTTGACAGGCAAAGCATTTGCGAGGAGACATCCGAGGGGAAAGCTCAGCAGTTGAGCAACAAGCGAGGTAATGGTGACGCTAGGGTATCTCATCGAGAAGAATTGATTGATTCCAGAGCCAAGCTAGGTACCAATCAGTTCATGGTATCTCCCATGTGCCCCATATATTTTGGGGCAATCAAACGCCAGTCAAATCCTAGGGGAGGAAGAGTAATTACCATTGTAAACACGATTCCCAAAAACCACATCCTCACAGTATTGACAGGAAGTTCGACATCATCAATATTCGGCACATTGGCTCTCACTTCTGCGTACGGAGAATTATCTGAATCGATGGTAAACTCCTCGTAAATGGTTCCGAGAGCAGTTTCGATTGCTTGAGCGGATGTCAATGCTACTTTCTTATCGTCCGTGGACGATGGAACGCCGTGTAGACTGCCATCAGTACTCGGCTCGCCAGCGAGATCATGGGAGGTTGTCTGAGACGCCATCGAGAGATAAAAAGAGGAACATGAAAGGGAGAACGCACAAATCTAGAGTGAAAGGGAAACCTGCCCCGTTTTATGGTCTCATTTGACTTGGAGGTGTACGCGACACCCGATTGTTATCATTGGGATACACACGATAACTTTGAGCTCAAAGTGAAGTCTCCATAAATACTCCGCATTGTTATCATCCCAATGCCTGGATAGACAGCAACGTTGAGTATAATGAGACGAATGTCTCCACAATACACGGCTTTTCGATAATGGGGGTTATCACGCCGCGGGCAGAATAAAGCTTAATGAAAAGCTTTTGGAAGCTTTTCATATTGTAAACCCCACTCCTTCCTCGATCGGCAGATATTTACCCCACCTTGGAAGATGGGGCCGATCAGCCCACTAAGACGCAAGAAAAGATGAAAGCTTACTCTTATTAAACTCGGAAGATATCTAACCTCTGTCGCCGATTTCGTACAGGAAAGACGCGAAGCTCTATACTCATCGATTCCGAAATTGAAAAAATGGCAAAAGACGATTCTATTTTGATTATCGGCAGGTAGGCTGAATCATTCCTCCCCTAGTCATCTCCCTGACCGTTCAAACAGTGGAACATTTGGAGCAAGTACGGCCTTCCACTTGGCGAAAAGGGGATATAAGAATGTGATTTGCGTCGACAAGCACCCATGTAAAGATTCCGCTTACACAACGAATTCATGCTGACCTGGACAGATCCGAGTCCAGACAGTGCTGGGTATGACTTGAACAAGATTGTTCGAACAGAATATGACCAGCCTTTGTATGCAAAAATGGGTTTGTTTCCACTTCTTCCACCAATGCAGAAATGACTGACCATTTCGACAGCTCTGGAGGCCATTCAAGCATGGAGAGATCCCATGTGGAACGACGTATTTCACGAGACTGGATGGCTTGTGACAACCTCCGGTGACCCAGAAGCGACCGAGCACCTCAAGCGATCTTATGAAAACTTGAAAAGAAACGATGAAGTAGAGGGGATAGAATTCGTGGATACCCCGGAAGACCTGATTCGGCACGCTCCCCAATTGAGAAATGCTGGAGATATTTCAACCTGGAAAGGACTGTGGAATAAGCAGGCTGGTACAGCAAACTGGGTTGTTTTTAAAGAAACAGAGCTGACCTCTGGGTAGGCTGGGTAAATGCGCACGTTGCCTTGAAGTTGGTTGCTGAAGAGGTAGAAACACCCCGCTTGGTCCAAATCAATCTAACACAGAGTAGGCCGAAAAGCTAGGAGTACGGTTTATTTCGGGCTCAGAGGGTACGATGACTGGTCTCCAAATTTCAGGTGGGCAACTCGTTGGAATCAAAGTCGCATCTGGAAAAGTGCTCGAAGCCACACATTATATCCTCTGCACTGGCGCCGCGTCACCAGGACTCTTGCCAGAGCTCTCTACCCAATTATGGTCCAAGTGTTGGACACTTGCCCATATCGAGCTTACGCCAGCGGAGGCGGAAGAATATCGAGGTATGCCAGTGGTAGATAACCATGAACTTGGTTTCTTCTTCGAGCCAGATCCCAAATCGAGATGGATCAAAATATGTAACGCCACGCAAGGCTACGAATCCAAGACTGCCACGAACGAGAATGGAGTATCATACTCTGTTCCACGATATGCGAGCGACCACCCCGAAGATGGCATACCGAAGGAGGCGGAGAGGGATATTCGCAAGTTCATCGCCGCTGTGATGCCACAGTTTTCCGACCGTCCCCTCCGGGGAGCAAGAATCTGCTGGTGTACGGACACGGCGGATGAGCATTTTCTCATTTCACCCCATAATAAATACTCAAATCTACTTCTAGGAACAGGAGATAGTGGCCATGGCTTCAAGTTTCTGCCCACCATAGGTTCGTATATCGCTGACGCCATGGAAGGCAAGGAAAGAGGGGTAAGAAAGGAGTGGCAGATGGGGGAAAGGGAATGGAAGAAGAACGTAACAAGACCTGGAGATATAGTGAAGGACCTGAGAGATGTTGGAATTGGCATTGAGAGCAAGCTATGAGACTAGAATTGTTGAAAGGTGTTGTGGATATTATTCCACAGCTTGAAAACGAAACCAGTCCCAAGCGAAAACCTTCCGACTCTCCGAAGAAGCTCCGAGTGCGGAGTTCTTCAAAATATAAACTCCAAATTTCTATTAAAAACTAGCTCCAGCTTGTTTAGCTTATTTAGGCCGACCATCACCATTCATATCTGGTACAACCCCACCATTAATTCCTCCACCAACTTCCCTCAGCTCCCTCTCGTTTCTTCTGGCTTCCTCGCGTATCTCCTTCTCATCTCCTCCCGCCAACTTATCTAGAAATAAGTATATCGCCTCAACAACATGAGCCAGAACCTTCCAAATTTTCCTTGTCACTCTCGCAAGTTTTGTTTGCGCAAAGCCGTTTGGGGTATTTCGTCCAACTTCCCATTGTTCCAAGGTTTTAACCTTCCCGTCCGGCCCGTGTTCTTGTCCAGGAATCCATTTCCAGGTTACAAAGAGTCCGAGAAGCATGAATACCGAGAATCTTTGCATATGTTAGTCATCAAATTAAAAGTGTTGGACGGGTAACAAACATCAGTAATGAATACGGAAGCCACTTCTGAATTACACTGTGGTTAACACCATGTCCATAGTCGATATAAGCTAGAAACAATTGAGCGATAACCGAACCCAGTTTCCCGAAGGCTGCAGAGATTCCGTGAGAAAGACCTCTGTATCGTGTTGGGAATAATTCTGCCGGCATCTATCGAAAATTAGCAAGCTTCCCAAGATTCTAGATCCAAAAGGGTTCTTACAATATATGTGGTGGTATTTGGGCCTACATTTATGATAGTTAGCAGGTGAAATCCTTAGAATAGTTTGCTTACATACCGAAATTGAAAAAGATCTGACACAGTATATAGAGGACAATGATCGCCGCATTTCCACCAATTTCGTACAGGTGATTGAATGAACCTCCAATTACCACGAAGAGAATGAACAGCCAGAAAAAGCCATTCATTTGTATGTTTCTTCTACCAAGTTTGTCGATAGTAAATAGTGTGATGAGACATCCCACGATTGCTCCAAGAGAAACAACGACAAGACTTTGCCATACGTCGTGAATGACTAAATCGTAAATCGACAAGTTGGGTTGGTGTTTTCCGTACCAGATGGTGGTGATAGTATGAGGACTTGACATTCCCAACCCATAAAAGGGTAGATCTAATGCCATCCAACAGAAAGATGTTGCTATCAATGTACGGAGGTTTCCATTCACCCAGAAATATTGTTTGAATTCTTCCCATGAAGGCTCTGGCGGTGGTATACTTTCTTCTGGGGTTTCCAGATCAAGGCTATCATTTGGCTGGCTGGCTATTGAAGGTTGGTATGAGGTGGTTGCAAAGTCTCGTGGGTTGCCATCTTCGCTAAAGGTCCCAGAAATGCGTTGTCCCTCTCCGGGGTTATTTGAGGCCGCACCAGAAGTTGAACGTCTCAATGAGTGACCATTCGGTTCCAACCCCGCCATATTGATGGATGTTGACGACCCGGCACCAGTTTGTGCTTGAGCTTGTAACAGAAGATATTGCTGTAATTCCGAGGCAGCTTTTCTGCTATCACGACCCACATCTGCGGTGTATCGAGGTGATTCGATAATAGTCAAGCGAAACCACAATGCTAAACTGTTGTTAGCAGGAGGAAAATATGACATATAACCACAGTAAAAGACGGCTCTGAGTGAAGAGATACCTATGACAGCAGGAATAACACCAACGCCTACAATCCAGCGCCACGTAGAATCCATTGTCTTGAGACATTCAGTATTGCAGTGATCCGGCATTGCATCAGATGGAATGCCCTTTCGTTGACTTGCTACAGCAATTAGAGTCACCAGAGTAGCGGCAAGTTGACCAAGAGGTTGGCACATGAAAACAGCAGTCAACATTTTTCCACGTAAACGTGTCGGGGCGAATCTGAATGGATGTTAGAGCTGCTCAGGGGGTTGTTTTACTAGACTTACTCAGAGCATATAACCGCAGACAAAGGGTAACTGTATTGAAGGTTAATAGGTATTCGACCCCCAAACCAATGCAGGGGATGGGTTACTCACTCAGCTCCAATACCAATCCCAAGAACAAATCTCCAAACCAAGAGCCAGACGATTAACGACATCGAGCTTTCAGTTCCATTGGAAGCCATGACACAACCCTAATTCTCTCATTAGCAAAATAGCCATGGAGAGGTATAAGAACCTCTGCTCATCACGACCACCGAAAGTAGAGCGCCAGGAAAGTAAGCAAAGTCACTTACTAGGGTCGCCGCGATTGTAATAATCAACTCCAGCCCATACATTTTGCGTCTCCCCCAAATATCAGCAGCGAAGCCAAAAGCTACTTGACCAATAATTGATCCACCAAGAGTAACGACACTTAGAGCTGTCTCGTACTTCCGCGGCATTTCCCCGCCATAATAAATTATCCCGAGCATCGGAATAACCATATTTATAGCAAATATGGAATATGCATCGGTGAAGAAGCCGACTCCCGCAACCACGATAATCCACGACCATTCGGATGGTTCGGCATCCTCAAGTCGACCTAAGATATACAATCTGCGATCCGATTCCTATTTTGGATGATTAATACTAAGAACGGATGTGTGATATGTAAGTACGTACACTGATATGCTCGAAGTCGTCATCTGTAAACGGATTGAGGAAAAGTTTGAACCACCTGAAACCCCAAAGCGGCATTGCAAAGCCCAGAGTTTTCACAGCCTTGAACTTAGACGAGAGTTTAACTGATGTATGACACAGATAGAACGACTGAGAAATACCAGAGGTTTGATTCAAGAAAGGATAGTTTGTGGCAATCAATGTGATGGTTGCCAGCCATTATATTGAAGCATTGGGAAAGATGGAAGAGAAAAGGGTGAATACGAAGCCGGGAAGAAAGGCAGACTTACAAGGCTGAGAGAACAAGAAGCCTACCCTACATAAGTGCTCCCGCTTGTGCCCCCACCTGGTGGGGTAAGGTTAAATCAATAGAGGTGGCTGGCTCACGTTGCCCGGCTTGGTGGTGTGCGGGTAACCTTACCGGAATGAGAAGACAAGTGACGCAAGCCACCTGTGACTCAATGGGAGTCAATCTCAAAACATAGGACGAAGGGAACGAGCACGCCCATAAAGAATGTTGGGAAAAACTAAGGGTCAGGAGGGCTCGTGTAACCTTTGTGTTAATGTATCGGGGGAAATATTACTATCCCCCCCCCCGCGGAACTAAATGTAGAGTGCACAGACATTTAGTTCTGGGGGGGGGGGGTAGTATAGAGAGTTCGTCCGATGCTCATAAATGATAAGTTTAAATAAATGAACTGTCCAGGTTCGAGGATGCTTCTGAATATAGATCCTTGTAATCCGGGGAACGAGGGCAGGTAGCAAGCCAAGGTCGCGAGAGACTGACAGTAAATAGCCCTTAATGTCTGTAATGCATTAATCCAGATAATTTGATATTTGATATTTGATTGTTGGGAATATCTTGGTCGATTCTACTGGTTCTCGATGAGCAATTGATGGTTATTGAAAGTCGTTTCTATCGTTCACCCTGAGCCGAGATCGACCCAACTATTGCATCACACCTCCGTATAGACTCGGAGGCTGTTCAAAATAATCCTCCAAATTGTTCTTGGATCTGAATGGGTGGTGTTGCCACCTACCATGAACATTGTGCGAGCTTGTCGAATAAGATCTAGTCTGAACGCACGAGGTTCGAGAGCAGCTTTCAAGCGCTTGGGTGTGCGATCGCTCAAATCATTCAGGCATCGTGCCTCCAAGTCACCAGATTCGGGCGTGTTCCCCATATTTGCATAAAATTGGAATTGATATCGCGGAGGAAAGAACGAGTGGAAGCACGAATGAGGTTTTGTTTTACAAGGTAACCCAATCCTCTTCGGGACTAGTGCCTCTTAAGCGAAACCCGTGGCCACCCTCCTCTTTTTCATTGGCCGTCTGACAACAACATAACACGACCACCCACCACCCTTTTCATCAGCCTCTATGTAACGGCTCAAGATGTCAGCAAATAGAAGTAAGTGGTCTTTGCCGTCCGAGGGATTGCAACGCGCAGCCAGTTCCAGTTCTGTGATGCCTTGCTAGGGCGAACAACTTGCGTCAAAATCGGTCTGTAATGTTCACCGGTCGGAAAGTTTTCTGAGAAATCCCTCATTTCTCTATTCGTCTTGCGGCCGTGGCTGTCCTTGGTCTTGTTTCGCTTCAATATTTGCCCCGGGGCTGTGTAGATAGAGGGAGGCGTCCTCTACTCTGTACTGCCAGCCACATGTGTTCAGTCATTTGTCGGTGACCACTGGCCGTTCTCAGCAGGCAACGGTGTAGTAAAGGATTCCGAGTCTCAGTTTCACAAGAATAGAGGAGAAGAAGTTAGTGCTCGAGAAACACAAGAAATTTACCCTTCACAGATCGAAACATTCAACAGCGATATCAAAAACTGGCACGCGACACATTTGGCCAGACCGTATGGAATCTCGTACTTAAATCGCTACCTGCATATTGATTTTGCAGGGTGCCCTGCAGAGACCCCAAGACGAAGCAGACATCACCTACAAACCCCCCACCCTCCCCGCCTCTTATCGTCCAAACAACTTCAACACGATGATCCAGCAGCGGAGCGTTTGAACTCTCACGAATATCGGGGTCATAACATCACTCTACTCCCATGGAAATCAGCATTCTGGGGACTCATAATCCTGCAGCATGAGTTTTGGTTGGTCATTTGGTGATATTGTCGCGGGATTCAAACTCGTCTATAACATCTACGAGGCAGTTTCTGATGGTCCTCGAAATGCAAGGGTTGAAGCTTCTCAGTTCTTCAATGAGTTCCAAGAAGTCATCCGTCGCTTAGATCAATGGGAAGCTCGGAAGAGCTTGTGCAGCAAGGACAAAAATCTAGATGCCTCCCATGAGGATCTGAAACGACACGCAACTATCTTCATCAAAAGGCACATAAGTTTGATCCAGCAAGCAAATCCCGGTACAACTGGTCATCGGAGGGGTCGATCGACATGGCTACAAGTGGTCGTCTTCTCCGCTGGACAGATTACCAACCTGTACAATCAAGTTCAATGGCCGTTTGAACGCAAAGAAGTTTCAAGATTACGAGAGAAGCTTCAGTTCTTCCTTCAACTGTCCGCTTGGGACGTCGCCCTAGATACGAATGAAATCGTCCAAGATTTTAGGTGTGCATTACCTCCCCATCTCAGTATTCTTATATTTCTAATGATTCAATAGAACATCGCATGCTGAATTACTTTCATCGAATCTCAAATTGGTCTCTTCACACCTAGACCTTGTTTCTCTCATTACACTCAACCTCAAAAGAGTCACCCACCCTCTCGAGCCCGGTGTTAAGCCTCATGAAATCGATTATCCTATGCTAAGGCAATTTGACCAAGCTCTTAGGCCACCACAACCCCTTCAAGCAATCGAAGCTCCTCGGCGTGAAGCTGGCCTTCCTTGGCATCCCGAAAACCATAACGACCAAGCAGAGTATGCTAGTGTCTCACCAGCAACATTATACGATAACGATGCGGGACCATTCGACCAAAATGAAATTCGGGGTCTCATTTCACGACGTCTTGATAATATGTCGATGAGGGTTCGACGAGTTGAAACCATGGAGAGTTTACCAGAAGACGAAACCTCGGATGGAACGGCATCTTTAAGAACTCTCCTTCACCGACTAGGTGATATGCGAAATCAAATAGGAAGCGCTGTGGGGATCGTTGACTCTCAAATCTCTTCGAATGAACTGCACCACGTCACAGTCGAACCTGGAAGTGCCTTGAGAAGTGAGCTCGATGCGTGGAACCAACTGGAATCGAGGATAGAAAGAGAGATATTACACCCCGGGCGTCTTTTGGCGCCGAGTTCAGAACATGATGCTTCAACAACTACCCCAATATCTATTCCTCCTCGAAAGAAATCAGTCTCACTCTCCCCCTCAGTGAGCCCTTATGATGGATGGCATGGTCCACCTCAGAGTAGTCCAAGTAGCTGCAGAAGCCATCTAACTCCCTCCCCCAGCTCCCCTGGTGACTTTAGATATTCGCCGCAACGAAGAAGTAGTTCAATCTCCTCGTCATCACCAACACCTTCGATCCGTCTTAGTCATTGCATTCGCGTGCAAATGTAAGTTAAAAATGTCTTGCAAGTCTCCTTCCCACGGCTTACTTTTATTTACAGATCATACTCAAGTCCAACAAATAGTTACGCAGAAAAGGCAGTCATCCGCTCTATTACCAGATTTGATGACGGCGAGGTGCAATCAATAAATTCGACATGCCAAGACAAACCAACCGAAATTCAGCATCGAGTCGATTTGAAGGCACCATCTCTGACCGAGACTTCCATGAAGCCTTTTCTCGACAATACGCATGTCTACAAAAACCACAAATGGAGAGTGCAATTCCAAGGAGCTCATAATATTAAAGTCACGAAACCCGACAAGATTTCAAGATATCAAACTCCTCCAATCTACAAATTCTACAACGAGAAGGGTAGGCTCTGTTCTTTTCACACGTGTTCATTTGCTAACATTTATTTGCAGATTTCGTAGAGTTCCAAGGTCTTCTTCTTAATAAAGAAGTCAAGTTCTGCGCAGACGTTCGTTTCATAAAATCTAATACTGATAAAGACCAATGTCGCGTCGGAACCATCCGAATTCTATTAGACCCGTTCAGCGGGAATCGTTCCATTTTCTACTTCCGACATACCCCTGACCAAAAAGACGACTTTGAGGAATGGCCAGGTAAGCCTTCCCCAAAACCCTGGTTCTAACTGTCTCTAAAGTGGCCTTCTAGTCACCATATTCAAAGAGCCATCAGAACCTCGGCAAAACAAGCATACTATCACGCTCGAGAGCCACGATGGAAGGGCTCTCGCTATCCCGAACCCTCTTTCTAGACGCACTACACAAGGAAGCATCACTACGATTGCTTCATTTGAATCAAGCTCTGGTCCAGCATTTTCACGTTTGAGAGAACGGTCCTCGTCTAGTAGGATAATCAAGGGATTGGTGGTCGATTTCTACGACTACAATGGTAAGTAGTTACGTTCCCTTCGCTGCGTTTCATTAATATGGTTCTAACGTAGTCTAGCTTGCTATCATTTCTGGACCGCAATTAAAATGAAGGATGAAATCTCCATCTTTGGAGGTGAGGGAAATTATGGATTGGGATTAGATTTACCGACTGAGCTACCAGCTGAGTCTCGTGTGGAACTGCCTGCTTGAAATTTGTTTGGAATTGAATTGTATAACTAGGGACAGGTGAAAATTATACAAGTTCGTGAGGTAGTTACTACGATAAGATTGCTTTTCAAATGGCATGAATATGGATTGATGATGTACTATAACTTTCTATAGAAACATCTCTATTTAACGGTGTGGATCTCTTCGGCTTCCCAGCCAGCCTCAATGACACTCATCAAGCTTCCTGGGGGCTGCTTGATTTGGCGAAGACGAAATCTGGGATCAGCAGACAGGAATAGCGACTCCCACCCTTTTGCTGTCCGCTCGCGAGAGTTGAACTGAGCCAACATCATAAGATCCATGTTTCTATCCACAATAGTTAGTACCTAAAAAAAAATGTTTTCCCTTTTATGAGCTAAACTGACCTAGCTTGCTTCTGCGTCCATCTAGTCTCTGGACCATCGACAAGGACAAATTCATATATAATGATTCTGGCTCCAGTTTTCAAAGCTGGTATCAAACCCCGAAGAATACGTTTGCAGTATTCCTCACTCCAGTTGTGAAGAATCCAGCGAAAGAAGTATACATCGGCTCCATGAACAGGCTGTTCTGTGAAGAAATCGTGTTCGACAAACCGAATTCTGTTAGCGAATTTCTGCGGAAGGGCCAAGCGTCCATTTTTGACAGTCCCCAGAAGGTCTTGGACAATAAACTGTATATGCTGCGTTGCTGCTGCCAATACTTGAGGGACAGTGCCATGCCCCCCACCAACATCGACGAAAACCACGCCCGGGTGATCCAATTCTTCCCAAGGATAGCCAGCCACGAGATGCTTAAGATCCCAACCTTGGTCACGACCAAAATATCGCATCCCGGCACCAAAACGACGTGCTCTCTCTGGGTGCTTAGCAAGGAAACTGTAGGGCGTTGTTCCGACTTCATTTTGTAACGCCCACGCGGTCTCGGTTTGCTCTCCGGAATTTGGATACAGCTCGAGGGCATCCATAGTTTTCATACCCACGGGAGACAACTCGCATGTCATCATTCCCACGGCATCATTGGCATCGCTATCGAGCAGCAGCAAGCGTGAAGCAGCATTGTGGCGTACTTTTCCTGGAAGGTCTTCGGTAAAAATATGGTTTGCCATGGAATGCCTAAGGAAACGTTCAACAAGGTCTTCACGAAGACCGCTTGTGGCAGAGATTTCCTCGAAAGTAGCAGCTTCGTCTGATGGAATACTATGGGCAAGTTTGTATTTATAGATAGCTCGAAGAGCTATCTCGTCTGTGAACTGTTATGCAAAGTTAGATCAGAGATCGACTGTTAAATAAGACTTTAGAACCTACAGCAAACAAAATTTCCCGATGAATTCCGGATGATCCCAAGGCAAGACGTTTTATTGTCTGTGCCTCATCGATGAGAGAATTTCGAACAGATTCAATTTCTTCGGGTAAGTCATGCAGACTATCCACGTCAAAGGAAGCTGGAGATCGACCTATAGAGGCGATATAGCTGTCCAGTACCTCTGCCGAAGCCAAAATACTTTTGGCCCTGTCTGTGAAGGAAGTCATATTTGGAGATGGATGTGCTGTTGGAAAATGAAGCGTGATATTTTTGTTTTGCTTCCCTTGAGCAAACTTTGTGGACAGAAACTGAATGAAAGGCTAGCAAGGAAAAAATTGCTTACCTGATTTTGATTTAGCCTATTATCCTGTCGATTCGCACACTTGTGTAACCAACAATCCAATCCTTGGTATACCCCAAGTGACCCGCTTCATAACCTATTTCAAGACATTACACCCCTAGTAAGTAGAAACTAGTGGCACTACAATCGCAGAAAGTGAAGAATGTGTCGTTATGACTCCAGCTATTGAGACCGTGGATTTGAATGAAGCACAGCGTTGGTTGCTTCTTCCACGAGAGAATGTGGGACCTAATAGGTGGGAAGATTTGCTTCCTAAGAATGCCAAGAACGCCCGTAAAGTTGTTGAAAGGAATCACTTTTCGAGTATGAAGAGACCAGTGGTATCTCATTACATGCTTTGCGAGGATGTAGTACTAGGTTTGCTAACAAGTTTTTTAGGTTTCCTCTGTAGGAGAACTAATTGATTCTTTATTAATGTTTTGAATGAACTATCCGGGTGGCTTATTTAGGTATTTGAGACAATTTCTTTTTCATTTTATTGAGGTTTTGATAGATGTATACTTCCGGCGCACTTTTGAATAGAGGTCAAACAATTTCAAGAATTCTTATAGACTGGAACATTTCCAATTACCATGCCGTTGAGAACAATCAAACCAAACAACAAAAATCTTAGAAAACAAGCAATCCCACACTAGGACATCATCACCCTCTCTATTTCTACCGTTAAAGGCAAATTTTCAGACCACTCAGAGTTCAAAAAGCCGAAAACCCCAAAAAGTGGCTTTCTATCTAACAATCCGCTTACCAGCTGATCCCCCCATCATCTTACTTGTGACATACATCAAAAGATCCTTGTCACACATTGAGTCATAGGACCGAGTTTGGTATGCTTCCAAAGGCAAATACTCTCTCAGCAAACCTTCTCCCAGGGGTATATCAACAGCTAGAACCTCTATCATGAAAACTTCTCATCTCCAACTTCAACTTTCACTTTTCAGAAGAGAGCATACCCAAGCTGCTTACAGGACTTTCTGACTCTGACTTCACTCAGCAACCCATCTCATTGGTCCAAAATCCTTCCCAAGGAATTTGAAACATGGCTCCAGGTCGAGAGTAATACATCTCCTCCCCAAAAAACCAAACTCTTGAAAATAACAACCAAATCCAGCGGCAAAATAAGCCCAACTGCTAGCCCCGACCCCCGTTATCAAAAGCGGTACGTCCACACTGCCCTAAAAAATCATCCAAAAAAACCAATACTAAAACCACACTCACAGGACGATCCAAGAGCAACGAGAGCACCACGCTCGCTCAATATACGCAGCTCAGGCATGGCCAAGTTTCTTCAACAAATTCGGGCGCACCGAAGACGAGACAAAGAAGGATGAAATGGTTGATTGGTTCATGAAGTTACTAAATTCCTCGCAAAAGAAAAACTTGAAAAGCGACTATGAAAGTCCGGACCCCCTCATGGAGCAGATGGAGGAAATAATCACGGATCATGCTTATCGCTCCTTGTACGTTTCCTTTCCACGAGTGGGTATTCTAAGCAAAGTACTGACGATTAAACTTGCTAGGGATTACAACCCGCGTGATCTCCTGGAAGATGAAGGAGAAGAGCAAGCTCAAGAATCTAGTGGTATTCAAAATGAAGGAGGCGACGAGGAGGAAAAGAAAAAACAAGGTGAAGCACGCCGAGCATTTCTCAAGAAGTTCGAATGTCGTTTCCAATTTCGCTGTAGCAGGCCTGATGGAGATGGCGGAGCAGGTGCTGGTGCTGGTACGACAGCTTGAAAGTTTGAGAAACTGAGCTTTTTTATTGGGAGAATATTTCTACGTGGAAAGAATATAGACTCTTATTCCTCATGCAACTTTACTTGCAACAGTATCTTTCACCCGTAATAATCACTTTCCACTCGACCCCCACCTTCAGCCAAAGTATCCACAATTCTCTTCAACCCGACTGGTTCAAAATGCCCATTTTCGTCCCACAACCTCAGTTTTTTCTGAAGTCCATTTATTATATAGCAATAGTTAGGCCTGAGTCATCAATTACAGCAATTGATTCACAAGATCGGCCTTGTGGCCTAATGGTTAAGGCGTTGCATTTCGGTTTAAGTCTGCAAAGATTGGGAGTTCGAATCTTCCCAGGGTCGTTTAATTCTAGGGCTTCTGCCCAACATTTCTTTTTGCCTGCTGTTGCTGGTCGTAAAAGTCACCGGTGGTTGAGCTAGATCTCGAGTTACACTTCTTTCCACTGGTCCCAATCAAGTGACCAGCGACCACCTCGATATCCAAAGAACTGGTGAATTGCGAGGCCAAGCTCGGGACTTTGCAGTTGTACTTTACAACTACCATGTCATCCCCAGCAACCACCTTTCACCACTTCCCCAACCTCCCAACAGAAATCTGCTTCGCAATCTGGAAACAGTGCCTATGCGCTGCGAACCACAAAATCCAACTCCACAATGGAACAAGGCCCCTCCACAGCTCACCCGTGTCTGTCGTGAGTCTCGAGCCATCACTTTCGAAACCGGTAGTAGATTACCACAAGTCCCACAGACATAAATGATAAAGGCATCCAAGATTTTGCACAGTACATGGTTAAGCAGCCATGGTTCGATACAGCACGGGATATAGTGCATATAAACTGGGATCCTACGGCCGATATCGAGTGGCAATCCTACGATTGGGGTGATACCCTATACGCTGTGCCATAATACTACGCCTTACGTACGAAAGCTCAAGAAGCTTCTATAATGCTTGGTGTTTTACAATCTTTTCAACATCGTCGAAGACCGGATAAACCACATGGCCACTATCGTTGGATACGTGCCGGACTTGCGGATTTGATGCGTACCCGACCGAGCTGGATAGTCCTTATTTTAGAACCTGTTATTGTACACGCAGATTCCAGAACGGATTTGGGAAGTCTCTTTGGTCTCTTGGTTGATGCTCCTGTGCAACTTGTTGATGTAGAAGATGTCGCGAGGATGAGTAAGTTTCTCGAGCTTGGTAAGATGTCTGATGCAACCATCAGCGCGGGATTTATGCCAGAAGAACTAGTCGAATCTATAGAAGAACTTCAGGATGCGGTCAAGGCTGTTTTTGGAGATGTGGATAAGGCGCCTGTGATGCGTCCGGTTGTCATGTTCCAGCTATGTACCAATAAATGTTTGTCGAGGAGAGGATCTAGGGAAACAAACCTAAACGAAAAGGTGTATAAACATGGTTTTACTTATAACTCGTGAGAATGAACTGAATAGGGAATTGAAGTATGCTGGGGTGGACTGTAATGACAACGAATGCTCTCTTGTCTTGTGATTCTTTTTTATAAAAAAGAAAGGCTATTCATAGGTAACCCATGAACAGCTCGAATTTGTCAATAGCTATTTTTAGGTACCTCAAGGAACAGGAAATGGAGACAGATAGCTGCTGCATTTCTTCTAGAATGTGATGAAAGTGATGTACCTTCTTTTGCAATATATATATTTACACTCGATTTCGGTAATACAGAATAGTACATGGAATTACCGAGTACGCTAAAATCCCCAAGATACAGCCAGCTAAGTTTCTCTACTCGAAGTTGCCTTTGTATACCTGACAGGTCATCGCGAAAAGGTAGGGTACTTGATTAAGTCATCATCATCATCAATAATGTCCTCTTCCCTGATTCTCCTGCCTCCATCTTCATCTGCATCTTCCACGTCTTCGTCGGCTCCATTATCAAGATCCTCATCATCATCAAAGTCGTCGAAATCATCATCCAACTCCTCCTCCTCATCTCCAACCTCCACAGCCCCAAACTTGGGCTTCATGGCTTTTCCGCCATCAGCATTTGCGCTACCTTGTTCTCCGGTATCCTCTAGATTGGAAACCGGTCGCTTTGCCGAATCATCGTCGACAATTTCAGCACTTTGCATATTCCCGGCCTCATCATCCTCCCGTTGTTCTTCTTGATCGACCCCTCCTTCTGAGCCTTCTTCCAATTCTTCTTCGGGAATAGCCGAGCCTCTCAAACCATCACTATTCCAAGGTACCGTGCTCTCCCGTCGTCGTGCCGCCTCTTTAAAGAATGGAACAAGACGTTCATTCCGGGATTTGTGGCTAACACGCTTCCTGATACCACCTTCCCGAGGAGCCGCCGCTCCTTGCTCTGTCAATTTAAGGACACTTTCTCCATCAGACCATACAAGAGGTAGCGGTATGGTGATGTTGTGACTGTATTCCTTATCTACCACATGATCGGCAACAGCCAACGAGTGTTTGAAATCCTCCTCGGTGATAAGTTTTTGCAATTGAACGCCATCCAGTTTGGTTCTCATGATTCCCTTTATTTTTGCCATGGCACCATTGTTGTACCAACCATCGTGTAAGATATCGCACTCTTCACGCAAGGAGCAATTCTTGACAAGTCTAGCAAGTAGTGGATCAGTAAGGTCGCAAAGCTGCCATACCTTTCCATCTAGAACGAAGGACTCGCCATCGAAGAGATGGCTTGTTGGATGGTATAAGTTTGAGCCAACCGTTTTATCTCGGGAAACCCTAAGACGTCGAGCAGGTTTCGTGGCACTTTCCTGGTAGATTTTGAAAACCACAGTCTGGTAAATGCGGTATTTTGGGTCTGTCCTAGGGTCAATGCCCATTTTGATCAAAGCATCTCGCCAAGGACCCCCTCTAAATGTATACGCAACGTATTGAATATTATATCGAATCAAATGACTGTAGGATAGAGCGGCAAATCGATTTTTCAGAGCCCTCCGAGTCCAGATGGGGCGTTCTCGAAAAGCGATTTCTAGTTGCTTGACAACATTGATTTGTTCTGGATCATCTGGATATTCATCGGCATAGAATTTGGGGATTTCCTCCGCGTCGGCAACCAGGTACTGTATTTTGATGGGTTCCCCTCTGCCTTTATTGACTAATACGGCGTTTCCAGTAGGATCTACTTCTGCCAAAAGATCGCCGTTTTGGTGCCATCCCCAATTGAAAGGTAATCCATATGCGGATAGAGTTGGAGGTGGGACATGATCTTGGTTCTTCTTGAAGCCCATTTCAGGATTGAGTTTGAATTCCCGAAGTTTGGAGACTGCTCGAGATATCAGCTAGTGAGAAGATTATATGTGAAAATTTGACTTACTGTCACCTGAGAGAACAGTTGGTTGAAATCGTTGGAAGAATTCCGTGTTCGTAGCGGAGTGATGAAAATCTGGAAGAGCTAAAAATTTGAGTTAGCATAGGAAGTCATTCTTGGGGATAGATAGACAAACTTCGGAATCGATGCGTATGGCTTATTTCACCCACTGCTTCTACTTTGTAGTTTCCCGAGTTTGCTTTGAGGGTTTTCAAAATCGTCGATGGCTTGACCAAGGATGAAGGAATATCTGATGGAGGTGAGACATCCACATCACCGTGGAATGGTCCACGAGAGCCCCGTTTTCGTTTTCTTCCTGTTCTCTTTGGTACAGTGATTTTGAGAAGTACATCGGTTGTCGCAGTGTGATGGGACAATATTGGGTGGGACATAGGGTCGTTAGGACGGAGGTACAAGGGTACACAGCCTTCTGGATCTTCCCCTCGAAATATCTAAGCTGGTCAGCAAGAAGTTATAATTAACTTGACTTTGAAGGAGATTGGAAGTAGAAAAGAAGAACAGTCGTTGGGCTTGTCACGAGATCGTAATTGTCACAAAAGAGGGTATATTCTAGTTTAAAGCAAAAGAGAAAGCATACTCGTTCCCAAGGTTGATTCTTTCCAAATGTGGTAAGAGCTTTGTCGATATTCTTGACAACCATGGGATGCTCAACCGCGTAGACGGCTCTGGGCTCGATGGGATATAAGGGAGCACCTTCCGACATGGTGCTGGATGGAATTGGTCTGAAAGATTCGATTTCTTTGGATGCGGAATTGAGAAATCGATGAGATGGGAATAGGCCGTGGAGATTGGATGAAGAAGTACTCCATGGAAAGTTGGGAAATTTATGTCGAGGTTGGAGTGAATAGCAAATGGTGGGGAGCTTGTAGCCGGACTTTTGACGATTGTAGCCTTGTAGCCTTGTAGCCTTCCCACTCAGGCATCACTCAGTTTAGCGCCTTTTAAGCCCAAATTAAAGTTAGGCGCACCGCACTGGGCAGCAGCCGCCAGGAGCCAAAGCCCAAGCATCAGTCTAGCACCCGACCAGCTCAAATGATGTGTTGATATTGAATTGCCCGTCCGTCCATTGGATTTCTAGAATTGCCCTCCATCACCACCTCGAGATCCTAATCCCACCTCTCGCATATTTGCGTGCAGAGCGCCTCGAGTGTCGAGAGTTCCGCAGTGTGCCCTACTCTCGTCGACAAGTGCACCAGTTGCACCAGTGAAGGAGTCGACGAGATCCAGGGAATCGAGAGGCAAGAGGAGACGCTATATTCACCGCCGACGGCAACCCAACCCCTCCTCAACACCTGCATCTGCAGCAATTGAACACCGTTGACCGGCGACCCTTGGATACTATCTACATGTTTGTCAACTTCCTCACGACTGGTCATAGCTGCTCTGCTATCAAGCTGTCTGCCATAAGGAGCGTGCGCTGACGGGATTCCATCATTCAGTTCAACAGAGCCCCACCAAGATCAAGACCACGAACCACCTCGACCCCAACCCCAAATCATCGTTTTCTCCAAAGGGAAGCACTCTTTGCCTGTGATTCCCAGACCTCCATCGAGCGCCTACCCAACGAGAAATCTGCAAAGAGCTACCTCCTCCCTACCGACGGTAACCACCCATTTGTACCAACGTTGCGCCTCGAACAAACGGCATCCTATAATCCGAGTGCGGCTACGACCAAGGACTCAATCAATACCCCATCGTTTGTTTTGGCCTGCCAATATTCATACCAATCCCTAGGCCTCAATCAATCCATCACTTTTAGGCCTTTACATGTGTGCCAACCTCCAGCGACGCGACTGATCCATTCCACCACCCCCTCTTTCTTGCTGCGCGGCTGGACGTTTCCATTGATAATATAACAGTAATTCGAGTCTCGCTCGGATGTGGAAGAGTGCGCCGAAAGAGAAAAAGGAAGAACCCACAGATAGTACGGGCAATTCGCGCATAATGAAGGGCTTCAGGCAAAGAGTTGTAAGTCATCCCGTCAAATGTTAAACGAAGCAAGCCAGCCAGCCAGCCAGCCAACCAACCCGCCGGCACATGGGATGAAGCGAACTTTTCCCTCTTTTTTCGATTGACCGCATGCTTACTCTCTTAGCATGAGCAGCTTTCGCGCACCAAAGACCCAAAATCCAAGTCCAAAAAAGAGTCCAAAGACGGCACCTCGTCCCCCTCGCAAGCCGGCTCGTCGAGAGAGCAAGGTCAGTCGCCCGTCGCAACGCCTTCGTCCTCGACCACAACCCTCACCGACCCTCGAAACAAACCGCTCCCACCAAATGATGGTGTAGCTCCAAATCCAGGCTCAAGCCCCGCTGCACAACTACAAACGGGGTTAAATTCAGGCACTGTTGCTCCTGATCGATTCAATACCACGATGAATGTGAGCCCTGCTAATTCCTCTGCACCGGGCACACCTAATCGTCACGGTCAGCTTCCTCCTAGTGTCGTCATTAGCCCCAGCGCGCCTGTAAGTCTTTGATCCTCTCGTCTGATATTTTACGCGCTAATCTTCTATCCTCAAGCACGTCCCACCACCTGGAGCCGCAGAAACCATGCCTCACGATTTGGCACCACCTAAGGCTGGTCAAAAGTCACTAATCTTTCACGGTCTCCAAACAACACCAAAGGATGTCCCCGAGGGTCTTAGAACGCCAAAGAGACAGCATTCGTCAAGATTTGATATCTCCCCTCAACGTGAGCTCGAGAAACTGCCTGGGTTCCACGAAGTCCCTCCAAATCGTCGCCAGGAACTTTTCATGCAGAAGATCGATCAATGCAATGTCATATTCGACTTTAATGACGCTAGTGGAGATATGAAATCCAAGGAGATCAAAAGATTGGCATTACACGAACTCCTCGACTATGTCGCAAACAACAGACAGGTTATCACGGAAGCCATGTATCCTCGAGTGGTGGACATGTTTAGCAAGAATCTTTTCCGACCAATTCCTCCCCCAATGAACCCCCAGGGGGAAGCGTTCGATCCAGAAGAGGATGAGCCGGTTCTCGAAGTCGCCTGGCCGCATATCCAAGTTGTTTACGAGTTCTTCTTACGTTTTATCGAAAGTCAGGATTTCAACACCAACATTGCCAAGGCATACATAGATCATAGCTTCGTTTTGCAACTACTAGAGCTGTTCGATTCCGAGGACCCAAGAGAAAGGGATTTCCTAAAAACCACACTTCACCGAATATACGGCAAATTCTTGAACCTTAGATCGTACATCCGAAGATCCATCAACAATGTGTTCTTCCAATTCGTTTACGAGACTGAGCGCTTCAATGGCATTGCAGAATTACTGGAGATTCTTGGTTCAATTATCAATGGATTTGCTCTACCTTTGAAGGAGGAGCACAAACTCTTCTTGACTCGAGTCTTGATTCCATTACACAAGGTCAAGAGTTTGAGCATGTATCACCCTCAATTGGCCTATTGTATTGTCCAGTTCTTGGAAAAGGATGCAGCATTGACAGAAGAGGTATATAAATTCCGCTAAACCAAATGTATGCGAGCTAACAAGCATAGGTTGTTCTTGGCTTACTGCGCTACTGGCCCAAGGTAAACAGCACAAAGGAGGTCATGTTCTTAAACGAGGTTGAGGATATCTTTGAGGTTATGGATCCAGCGGAATTTGCCAAGGTCCAGGAACCCTTGTTTCACCAGCTTGCCAAATCAGTTGCCAGCCCTCATTTCCAAGTGGCTGAACGAGCACTTTACTTCTGGAACAATGAATATTTCTGCAACCTTGTCAGCGATAATGTTGAAATCATTCTCCCAATCATGTTTGCCCCTCTCTACGAGAACTCAAAGGGTCACTGGAACCGGTAAGCAGTTATCCGAACATCTGACAATATTCAAACTAACATCAATAGGACAATTCATGGTATGGTTTACAATGCCATGAAACTCTTCATGGAGATCAATCCTCAACTTTTCGATGATTGCTCACACGATTACACCGAACACCAAAACAATGCCGAGGCTCGTGAGCTTGCTAGAGAAAACAAGTGGAAAGCACTCGCGGAACAAGCAAATCGATCAAAAACCAATGGCGTACGACCTGGAGCCGTTTCGTCACCATCACGAAGCAAAATATCTACGCCCTTGAGGGTAGATGAGGTGGACCCAATGACGGAGGATAACCAGAAGAGGTTGGACTCACTCAAGCTTCAAGATGCGGATCGACGGGACAGAAGGCCGGCTCATGATCGACAAAACTCGGTAGGCTCCTCCAGAAGCCAGCGATAACTATCTTTGGCGTTATGCTTGTTTGCCCACTTCATTCTACCTTTTAGGATGTGCCTACTTTGTTCCAGTTTTGTGACGGATAGAAGTGTTGGCTCACGCATTACTATTCTTCTTCTCCCCATTCAGCATTTTTGTGTATTCGCGCGTTTTCCGATTGGCATCTTCTGGTGCGGTGTTGGTTGATGATTGGCGGTTGACGATGGTTATTCAGAAATCCAGCTCTAGTCCTAGTTCCACCCGAACACCACGGGCGCGATCTCGATCGAAAAGTTCGGGTTCCGCCTCGGCAGCAATATCAATCGACGACATTACTGGTGATTATCAATTGGTTCGCACATTGAGTGATGATTATGCTAGTCAGCTTTCTTGAAAGCTTGCGGGAAAAAAGAGGCTTCTCCTCATGATGGGATGGGTTGATGGAGGGTTGATTACTTTTTACACCTCATGGTCAAGGGTGTTGATTTATGTATGACGAATAAGCATAACTTCTTTTTACTCTTGTTTTTTGCCGGCGATTCTTCGTTTGGATGCCCCCGTTTTGCGGTTCTGGGTTTGGGAGGGGAGGAAGGGGTATTTTTTTTTCCTCTTCCACATTTCTCATTAGACTTTTTTTTTCTTCTGAATGGGGAACCCCCTTCTTCGTAACGTATACCTTTTTCTTCCACTCTGGGTTTTCTCGTTCTTTGAAGTAAATATGGAGGATAAAAGGCACATGCTGGCGTTCAGATTGGTACGATTCCTGGAAGCTAATGAAAAGTGATGAGAACCATGATTTCTGGCTGACTTGAGCATGATACCTGAATTATTTGACTTTTGAATTATGATGATTTGTATTGATGTCTGGTGGTATGTTCGCTTGTTCATGTCTTCTTCATGATGATATCCAAGTCCCTCTGAACGCCTTGCCCTTTGCTATTTTTATACATCTCAACGCCTGTGACAATTCTCCCAACTCTTTACTCTGCTCTTTCCATCTTCATGATTTGCCAACCTCACAAAATCAAAACCAGAATCAGCAGTATAATTAGCACGAAGATCAGCAGTGCTATGCAACAACTACTCAACCCATCCTCATTCTTCCGTATCACCGTGCCCATAGTTTTTAAACCCGTTTGTAAACGGCCACCTACTCGATCGGCTAGCCCATCGACTGTATCTAGCATTTCTCCTTGCTCCTCTAGTTCTCGACCCATATCGTCGGCTTGTTGACGGAGGTTTCCTACTGTGCGGTAGACGGAGTCGAGTTGTGTGTCTTGCTCGTGAAGCATTTGGAGTTGTTGCTGTTGTTCGAATTCGGCGTTATAATCTTGGGTGTCTTCGTCCTCCCCCCTCGAACCGTAGGGGTCACTTTCTGTTCTCCCATTCGTCCCCAAGCCGGCTTTCCTCTGACCAGCCTTCCCCTTCCCCACATCACCCGGCGCTTTTGCTAACTCCTCGTAGTAATCTTCTATCTCGGAGGCTACTTCTTGGATGAATTGCCTGCGACGTGCAATTTCGGGAGTGTCTAAGCCGTATTTGTAGGGATCGGATTGGACTGCTTCTATGGAGAGGCGCAGGTCGGAGAGGTCTTCCGTTATTGATGAGAGGGCTGTTCGGAGGTCTTTCCTTGCTTCGAGGAGTTCGGGGGAGGGGGGTTTGGTGGGGGAGGCGAGGGTGGAGATTCGGAGGTAGGATGTGAAGAGGGGGCGGGTTGTGAGGAGGGCGGATTGTACGTCTCTATTGGGGGGTTGTTAGTTTGGGGTCAAGAGGTCGTTAAGAGAGGATGCGTGTGAAAATAGAGGGCTTAGTTAAATGGAAGGGCATGTGTTGAAGGGCTGGGGGGATGTTGTGAGAGTCGTACGCTTGAACTTGGAGGAAGGGGTCCTCTTCGTTGGTGGAGGACATCATCTTGGTTGATGTTTGGAGAGGATACGCCCTTCCCCGCGATCCCCGCCTTGTATGCGTATGCCCTTTTCTCCTTTCCGCCTTCTGTGCTTCTTCCGGGCGTCTGGGTCAAGGGTTTGATATGCGTGGGAGGAGTGGATGGCGCGGAATATGTTGTGCTTTTTCGATGCGGTCGAGTTTAGCTTAAGCTTAGAGGTACGTAGCGTAGCACCAAGTCGGAGAGGGGCGAGTTGGTCACTGTTGCCGCGATTGTTTGCGGGTGACGGGAGGTTCGTATGAAAGTTGGCCACTGCAGAGTTGATATGCGGCCCGCGAGAATGGATTTCCGGTTGTGCAGAGGTGATGCACTGAAGTTGGAAATAGAGTACGACCTGTCGTTATTCACACGAGGCTGTTGTCGCAATCAACCTGGAAGGCAGGGCCGCGGGAGAGCCGATGTCGAGCCCGGTGCCGATATGATATGGTACTCCACAACGGAATCGGCTCTTTGCCCGCTTTTCACTTCAAGATTGCGCAACAACACCAGGCAAATCTGTCGTGATCCAATCTACATCTCTTGCGTCTGCAGATAATGTTGCCCAATAATGAACATATTTTCTGCAGCAACCCTGTGGCTTTTACTGGCTTATGAAATATCTATATGGCATGGCCCGGGTTTGGACTTTTCTCAGATATTCCAGGTTGCAGTTCAGGGTCTTCCCAACGAAGATACCCTGAAGACGTCGCCAACATCTCTCCAACGCACGTCGCGCCTCTCCCACCAACAATGACACAACACATTGCCACTGCACTCTATCAACGTCGTACTTTGGTATCTTGTACCCCTCCTTCTGAATTTATCCTTTATCCTTTATCAACCCCTTCTCTGGTACATGCACAACAACACCACTCCACGGGTCCCCAATTGGATGACTCCTTCCATGGTGATGGCATCCCTGGTTGATGTTGACGATGCTAAGCTAGTGCACTAGGTTAGGCTCTTTGGAACAGGACAGGGCAGGTCTGCTGAGTACGAGTACTGCCTTGCGGTACACACACACACACACACTTGTCACCTTCGACCCAGCCTAATATTCCCTTTCGTATTCTGGTATGTCGGTGTGGGTGTCTCCGGCCATCCCCTCCGTTTTTACCACGGCAGAGGCTCTGGAAGTTTGATCAGTCAGATTGAGGCGACAACATCGCTCTGCTGCCTTGCTAGGCTGAGAAACGCGTCGACGGTTCGCTTCTAGGCGTCAAAGTAAGGGAGCTTGGGGCCGTAACCTATCAGAAGAGAGAGAAATGGGCGTCTGAGTATCATATGAATGGACGTTGTGCCCTTCGCTCTACTTTTCTTTGGCTCACCGACCTCCCTCCCCAGGTCCTCTTTCTTACCCTCCCTCCCCTCTTTCCCGCCTGACTCGAACATCCTGGTCATCGTGGTTCTACAAGTAGATTAGGACGGTCCCGAGAAAAGTTTCTACAAACCTCCGTCCATTCACAGAGAAACACACCCAGTTTCCTACATTGTTGTTGCTGCACAAGTCCTGCAGAGCCAGCAGACAATCAGAGACACCGTTTGTCCTTGGGCTTCAGCTCCCGTGGTCTGAGCAAGCATCTGGTTGGATTTCTACTATATCTCCGAAGAAATCCTCCTTTCGGAAATCTCTTTGTGGAATTTCGAAATTCTGACGCCCACAGGAGAGCAGGCCAAGACGCGCCTTTAAGACTATAACCTTTTTTTGTCGGGTCTCTTGCAATCATGAGGCAGAAAGGTCTCAACTCCATACTGGGCTCTGCTGCCTCTGCATTTTCTCCTGGCTCCGGAAATATGTCTGAATCGAATAGCACCTTGTTGGGGGGATTCTCTCCCACGACTTTGCTCGAAACTTTTATCCCGGGCTACGGACATATCCACAAAATATTCCTCTACAACTTTGGACTGGATGTTACCATGGTCGTATCTTTCGGGGCAGCCCTATTTATCGCAGCACGCCTTCTTCAAAGCGCCAAAACTGTCTTCTGGACGTTCCTCAACGCCTACTTCATGTCTGAGATCACAGTCAGCAGTACGGACGAGATCCATGGCCACCTCATTCAGTTCCTAGCACACCAATATAAAATATCCTCTTCTCGACGTCTCATGGCCGAAACACCATCCAAAAGCGCCTGGGAATTGGACAGCGAAGATACAGGCCAATTCATCGAAACAAGCGTCGACGCAAGCGGAAAGATCAAGTGGCTCAATTTCTCCAATCAAGAAGCAAAATCTCAACCTCGTTTTACTCCGGCTATTGGATCGCACAATTTCTGGCATAATGGTACTTACTTCCAGTTGAAGCGCAAGGAAGTTAGCGTTTTTGATACCCTCGGTGGAGGAGCAACGTCCTTCAAAGATAAAGAGGTGCTCACACTATCTTGCTTTGGAAGGAGTACCGATCCAATCAAGGCTTTGATTCAACATGCCAAAGGTCACTATCATCTCGGTCACAAAGCGAAAACTATCATCAAACGCCCGGCGCCTAAAGAGATGAGACGTTTTGGTGGTCGCGGAGCTTGGGTCAAGATTGCGGAACGACCTTGCAGACCCATGAGAACTGTCGTCTTGGATGAAGAGAGGAAGGTGGATGTTTTAGCTGATATTAACGAGTATCTCAATCCTGTTACCGCACGTTGGTATGCGAATAGAGGTATTCCATATCGAAGAGGCTATCTATTTTATGGTAAATAACGGCTTCCTTGTTTTAACCTGAAAATATGTGCTAATATCATTCGCAGGTCCTCCGGGTACAGGCAAAACTTCATTAACCTTCGCTTTGGCGGGAGTGTTTGGATTGGATATCCATGTGGTCAGTTTGCTGGAACCTACCCTCACGGAAGAGGAATTAGGGATGCTATTTACGAATTTACCGGCTAGGTGTATTGTGTTGTTAGAGGATATTGACACAGCCGGACTCATCAGGAACGAACCTACTGATACAGTGGAAGAGAGTAAGGGAGATAAGGATGGAAAGCAGGGATTCGATCTGGGTGATTTGACCAAGGCTTTCAAAAAGGCTAGTCAAATGAATGAGGAGGACCGAAAGAAGGGAATCTCTCTTTCGGGACTTCTCAATATTATCGATGGTAAGTTCATAACCTGCTTTTCTTGTTTTGATTTGGGGATTAACCAAAACAAGGTGTCGCTTCCCACGAAGGTCGTGTCTTGGTAATGACTACCAATCATCCCGAGAAACTTGACGAGGCTCTGATTCGACCCGGACGTGTCGACCACCAAGTTCCCTTCGACTATGCAAGCCAGCATCAGGTTCGAGAGCTCTTCATCAGGATGTACAGAGATGATGTGGAATTAGGTGATAAGGTGATATCGGTTTCTTCGACAGAGAACGAGAAAACTCCGCTGGTATCTCTATGCGCTTCGAGATCTAGCGATGAAAACGGGAGCGCTTTTGAGAGGTTGGAGATTACGCCACCGCCTACTCCTGTTACGGACCACACTTCTGGTGATGAGAATGATAATGGAGGGGAACAGGAGACTGAGATGGGACTGGATGAGATTGCCAAGGCTTTCTCGGAAAAGATCCCGGAGGGGGTTTTCAGTCCTGCTGAGATCCAGGGGTTCTTATTGAAGAGGAAGAAGGATCCGAAACGGGCTTTGGATGAGATTAAAGAATGGGTTGAGGGGTTGAAGGGCGGGAGGGGGTTTGCGGTTGGTGGTGGGAGGTAGGTGGATGTGGCATCGGGTAAAAACCACGAAAGCACATGGAGGTGGGAGTTTGGGGTAAATCTGAAGTTTGTAGTTGGGAGTTTGGGGGCACATATATGGTTTCTTTTCTCTTTCTGCATACGTTGACTTTGCGGGAGGTTGGTATGTTTCTTACGAAAAGGTTTGCAAAGATTATAACAAGTCATTTTCTACTGGGAGAAAACAAAAGAGATGTACCGTACACAATAGCACTTATTTCAAAAATTAGATTCTTGAATGCATTTCCAAGCTGATTGTATTCTATTTACCTAGCTCTCGCTGTTCTCACTTTCTAGAGTAATTTAAGTGAGAATATTGCCCTATTTATCCTGGATGGTTAGGTTAATACATTAAAGAACAACGAAGGACCGCTTTTATGGTCCATTGGGATCTGAGAACTTAGATGAGGAATTTCTTATAGACTCTCTTTAAAGAAAAACGAATTACAAGTCATTCGAGCCTTGACGGGGAAATATATGCAGCCAAGGTTGCACTGCGTCAAAGTGGCGGTTTCAACCACACAGCGGTGATCCCATACAAACGGATCAAGGTCTCATTGGCTCCTTCCTCAGTCCGGACGAAGCTCTCCGACAATCTCTCCTCACGCTTCTTTGCTTTTTCCATGGCCCTCGCAATTCAATTCACCTCCGGATGGCTTCAATTCGACATCTTCACTTCTTGATATAGCTTCACTTACAAGGGACAAGCTTTTCCCCACATCACCAGCCTTTCCTCGTACTCTCGTCTCCCTGCCAAACCAAACCATATTACATCGATTGCAAGCTACCTATCCAAACATGTACTGCGGACCTTGTGATCGCTGGTTCACCGACGATGGGTACCGGCAACATGTCGAGAATAGTGCTTCGCATCAAACTCTATCCTACGATTGCGAAATCTGCGAGCGAGAGTTTGCGTCTGAGGAATCTTTGCACCAGCATAAATCCAATGCTTCGGATCATCCGTATTGTGGTCCTTGCAGACGTATGTTTTTGAATCAACATACTCTTATGCAGGTATTAATTTCCAACTCTCTTGCGCATTTAGCACAAGTCCTAAACTCGTCGTAGCATCAACACTCAAGAGCACATGTTGGCGCTACCATGGATTGTCCATTTTGCCAATCGGGGTATGCGACGGCTTCGGGTCTTATTGTTCATCTTGAGAGCGGTAGTTGTCCTTCTACAGTCGATCGTCACCGACTCAATGCGGCAATTCTTCGTCTTGATCGGAATCATCGAATTACGAAACCACAACTTACATTGGGTCCTTACGAGGTTAAATTTAGGGAAGCTACGGAGGTTGCGTGGAATGGATATGCGTTTGAATGTTACCTCTGTCCAAGGGAATTCGGGAATTTATATTCGTTGAATAGACATTTATCTAGTCCTGGTATGGAAACCTCCTCATTATCTTTGTTTTTGGAAAGTAAACTAATGCGAGTCTAGTTCATGAACAGGATATTTATAATTGTCCGAAAGCTGGGTGTGGGAGGACGTATAAGTTGTTGAGTGGATTGATTATGCATGTTGAGAGTGAAAGTTGTGGGTTGATGAGGTTTGAGCAGGTGCAACGACAGGCTAGAGGGGGGATGGGTGGGATGGTTGGACGATTGATTGAAGGGCCTGCTATTCATATCAAGCAAGAGATTTATTAATGGCTTGGCCTTGCGTTATTCTGGTATGGAGTTTGGTGGAAATTGGCGTTACCGGTCACGGGGTATCAAAGGTTTGACTTTGAGAGCTTTACCAAGTTACGGTGGGCACTTTTACTTTTTTTCTTTTGAGCTTGAGCTTGATAGTTTTACGGGTGTGTTGGGAGGGTGCTTTTACTTACTCTCGACCTGGGGTTTCCCTGTTTCTGATTTTTTGGGGGTTATTTGGGATGTTTTGGTATTTGGTATGTGAAGCGTTTTGTAATCTTACGAAGTGATGATTAGATTGGGAGAGGAGACATTTGGAATTGAAGGTTGATACAGCCATATTCCAGTTCATCCTACAGATGTGGTCTGTGCGTAAAATCGTGACTTTTTGAAATCGTGAAAAATCCTAACCGATGCGATTTACGAGCGCGTAGAATTGTAGTATAACTACGCTTTAGACTACTATTCTAACTAAATAGAAAGTTTTATTAAGTAGTAAAGTATCTGCTCCATTTAAAGCTTTTAATTCTATGGAGCGGTTATTACGTTATAAGGAGAAACCTCGTAGAATTAGGGCGCATCGCGTAACGTATGTATTATAACGTAGAATACTAATTATCCTTATTATATAACAACCACTCTATAGAATTAAAAGCTATAATAAATATAGATACTTTACTATATAAATTAGCCTATTATCTACCTATAATACTCTTCTACTATGTAGTTACATTATATTCATATATGCCCAAAGTTATGATCCCCCCCCCCCCCATTTTACGCACAGACCACATCTGTAGGATGAACTGGAATATGGCCGTATACCTCTGAGAAGATAGTTTGCTAAGCGAGGGTTTGCTTTTGAAGAAGTTGCTCTGCTATACAATTTCAGTTTACTACCTCAGCCGACTAACTATGCTCGTAAATAGCCCCAGCATCTACGCTCGTGAGTGGTCCTCCAATAAACAAACTCCATTTTACCATAGACTGTGACCTCGTAGCAGAATACAAGCATGGGATTGGTTTGGAGTTGTGAGGGAATTGGGTTATTCTCTAGGTGTACCTACTTTTGTAAGCAGTGTGTAAACCTACAGGACAATAACCTCCATTCTCAGGGAACGTTTAGAAGAATTGCAAACTAAATTTTTGGATTCTCAAACACTTTCTCGTGGAATAGATGTCATTGTTCCAGAATTTCTAAAGCAATAAGTTTGGAATTATTACCAGTACCGAGCCAATTGATAGATTTTTTGTATTCCTCTTGGCTGGATATTCCTCCGAGTAACCCGAATTCCTACTCTCAAGTATTCACACCGGCACCTGCTCCACCCTCACCATTTCCTCCACCACGCTTTTTGCTGTTTGATCCTCTAAGATAACACTTAGGATCTTCGTCATGTCCTCTAGGTTTCCTGCCCTCGTGTTCACCATGATCCTTCTCTTCACGACTGGGTTGTCGGGCTGGTTGAGTGTATTTGCTAAGAAAGTCGACTGGTCAATATCTGAGGTAAAAAGTATTTTTCATATAAACATCAGGTGCAATGTTACTTACTAGGAGTAGTAAGCATGATCCTTCACCATCTCCTCGATTTCCTCCATAATTTTTTTGTAACCCTCGTCATCAGCATACGGAACTCTTTGAAGTCGATTAAGTAAATTCTTCAGATAGAAATTACCGAAATCATCGAGTTTTTCGAAATTCTGCATGGTGTCGACATATTTACGCCATTGTTGTTCTGCGAAGCCTTTTCGGGCGCGATGTTCTAGTTGCTCTTCTGGTGTCCTGTGAATGCGGTTTTAATTTTGTTTTGGCCCTCTTGGGATAGGAGAGGGGTGGGTTTACCGAGTTCCATAGCGGCGGTAAGGGGAAGCATCTGGGCTTGTTTTGCTGCTGGGCAAGTGTTAATTTGGTTCCTCTTTTCTTTGGCGTGGTGAATGCGGAAGGAGAAGGGAATTACTTACTCGCGTCCCAGGTTTGGTGCCATGTTTTCTAACTTCTTTCTGAAAGAATATGGCTTGGTGAGTGGAGCCAGGAACAGAAATTATCAGAATTAGTGGAACTATGCGAATTCATGAAAAATGAAAGTTCAAATGAGATCCAAGCTGCCTGCGTTGACCACGGGACCTATATACCCCTCGTAAAGTGGGGCTGTTACAGGGCTTTTTGATTCACTAATGAGAGTAACTGACGGAAAGATTGCCTGAAAGGCTGAAGGTGCTTGTGACGGATAGCAAAAGCCGTTGTAAATAGCTCTCGTTGTTGTGATTGAACATTCTTGAACAATCAGACTGTAACAATATTTTACGAATACAAAAGTACGCGAATTATCTCCCACCCTTTTCAGTTTTCGAGCTGGGCTATTAGGAGGGGATAAAGTAATAGCTTCAATCAAAATATATGTCAACTTAAAAATAAAAATCGCCATTTTCTTTCCTACCATAAAAAATATGAACGGCTGAAAGATCCATCCTCCAACAAAACAAAACAAACCCTCTCATCGATTTCCGTCAACTCAAACACCAGACAGAGTAGGCATCTTTCTAACCCACTCTCCCTTTCCGTCCACAACTTCCCTAACTGACCATCTCGTAATCTGAGCCCTCGTCGTCGAAAGCTGCCACTTCCCATCATTCAAATACCCCGCAACCGCAACCTTCGTCCTGCCCTCCTCATCAACCCCTTCACCCTCTTTTTCATCAGTCAAAACACCAACCCTGTACAAAGTCCAATCTATCCCATCCCCGTGTTCCAAAAATACCTTGGCACAGGTGAGAATCTCATTTCTTGCTGCAGGAGCCTTGCGTTTGATGTATACCACGCCCAAGACCATCGTTAGACAAAAGTAGTCGTTGGGATCGCTTACGGATGGGGTCGACAGGATGAGCAATTTGAGTTTTGTGGAGAGGGAAGGGATCGATTCAAGGAGGACAGTGTAGAAGTCTGCAAGAGGTGTCTCATAGGTTTTCTTGTCCATGGGACCCATTGCTGAGATGATTGTGGTGTATTGGTTGAGAGTTGGGAAAAGCGTTTGGGGAGCTGATTCGAGTGTCCCATTGATAATCTTGGCTTTTGTTAGTCGGTGGGTTTCTTTTTTTTTGGAGTTTGACTTTATTTACTGTTCTTTTGGGATTTGTTGTGAAATCCGATGGCAACTTTGAAGGAGTGCGGACTAGTAAAGTGATTTTGAAGTCGTGGGATAATAGTTCCTTGACGGTGAGAAGACTTAATGGACCCGTGGAACTGAGAATGAGAACATGTTGTTGAATTTTTGAAGAAGACACTTTTAAGTATGATAAGAGATGAAAGTTATTGATCAAATATTTGGAGATTCAAATAGCTGAATTTTGATCTTCGATCGGTTATTCGTTTGGCCGACCCGATAGACCCCTGTCCCATGTCGTAACAAGGAACAATGGAAAGACCTTTTTTACGAGCACTTGAAGGAAGAAAACGGGAAAATATGATCGGAAGTGGAGACTGGTAAGTTGAGTAAAGAGGACTACGGATCATGATATACCACCTTCAAGTGGAGCATTTTCAAGATTCTTTGTAATTCATCCTCTAAGCAAAGTGCTAAGCGAGCCTTGGTGCGGCAGCCATTTCCATCTGTTTACAACAAAATAGTCACTTACGCCATCCCCACTCTATTAAAAAATATGGTGATGCGAATGGCTAAAAGATTGTTAAAAGGTAGTAAGTGATTTAATGGCTGTGATCAGGTTGTCAAATCATGAAGTACCTGGTGGATTTCCCGCATACCTGAAAAGTTTTCTTGAAAGGAGCAAGGGTCATTTTCAAGAAGACATATAGGTAGGTAATTAAAAGATTGTTATTCAATTCATTTCATTTCCGTAGGAAAACGCGAATCTGTAAGAGGGCCAGTCATCATACATCATATGTTTGCTAAATTAATAACATTGTACGAGAAGTTTGGGGTAACTAAATTAAAACATGAGACGCATAAGAAAACTTCGTGTATGTTATATTCCCTAATTGTCCAAAAGCTCTAGATAAACATTGTTTCACAAAGTATTTATCAAACACAAGTGGCTCTGGCTTCTGGATAAGCTTTGAGACAAAGACAAAGCTGTTTAGGAAAAATACTCGAACTGACTCAGATGAAATGACTAAAAATAGTGACAATAAGCATTGATGAATATAACAAAGAAAGCATGCGTGTCTAGCAACAACATACGAGAACGAGTGTAATTGTGTCAGAAACAGCTTAATGAGAGTGACATATTAGTTCCCGAAATGCTGCATTCAATTCATCATCTTCATTCACATCTCAAAGTCTACTCTGTCCTGTACTGGAAATACAAATATATATTTTTCTTATCACTTCTATATTTTACCACATTCAACGCCATAAACTTCCCCAACTTTTCTACACCGGAAAAAATGGACTCCACACAAATTAGACTGCAAGAAGTCTCGCAAGTTTGCAAAAACTTCGTAACTCACTTGCAGTCAATTGAGCCTGATCTAACCTCGCTCCTCACAATCTACCAAAGCCACGCAACAACAGCGGACGAGATCGAGCGCAGCATCGAGTGTCTCACTTCAACCCACGAGATTTCCAAATATCTCACTCAGCGCACCGAACAAGTCGCAACATTCTTCCCCCTTAACCTACCAATCTACTCCTTGGTCCTATTTGCCATCATTCCCTCGCTAATGGCAGACAACGTCTACCTCCGCACACCCCAAAAAATGGGACCAGTCTTCCATGACCTGTCACCCCTTTTGAAATTGAACGATTTCTTTCCAAATATACAAATTCGATGGGATACCCGGGAAGAGTTCGTGCAAGGATATGTTGCTAATGCAGATGTAACGATCTTCACAGGCAAGGAAAGTAATGCACGAAAGGTTCTCTCAAAGACTAAGAAGGATTCTCTTTTCTTGTTCAATGGATGGGGTTGTAATCCTATTGTTGTCGCACCAGATGCACATCTTGATCTCGCTGTTGAGAAGACTGTCGAGGCCAAGACTTTCAACAGTGGTCAGGATTGCGCTGGACCGGATGACATCCTCGTGCATAAAGACATTGCTGAAAAATTTCTTACTCGTCTTGAATTGGCAATTGCGAAAGTAAAGGTCGGTTCTTACACCGATCCCGAAGTGACGGTTGGCAGAATCGCAGACGAAGAGGGACTTGTTCATATCGCTTCTCTACTCTATAAACACGGAGAAGAAATTACTCTCGGTGGGACCCTTGATTTCGCTAAATCAATTGTCTACCCCACAGTTATTGTTAGTTCTTTGTCCAAGACAACAAACTACCAAGAATTCTTCTCGCCAGTCTTCTTTGTCAATATTTACGATGAGGATAGCCAGTTGTCCACTTACTTCGAAGATCCGCGGTATGCAGCTAATGGGATGTACGTCTCTCTCTTTGGTTCAAGCCCATACGTTGACACTCTTCAACGCTCAATTGTCTATCGCGAAAAGACAATTTTAGACGTTGAGTCTGGAAATAGTGCATATGGAGGATTCAGCTACGGTGCTTCTTTCGTGGCAACACAGGGTAAGATTGAAGCGAGACCAATTCTCATCCCCCTCGAGATTTTCAAATTTCTTGAAAAGAGACCAGAAGATAAGGCGAAGTTCAGTGCTGGTAAGTGTAAGCAAATTTTCAAACGAACCAGCAAACTCATGAACGATATCTTTGGATCCAACCTTGTTTTTGGTTTTGTCTCTGGTAGCGTCGCGAAGTTCCAAGCTACGGGGAAAAGCGATATCGATAATATGGCCGTACTCCATAAGATCGATGCCGTTCAAAAGGAAAATTACATCAGAGCACTTCAAAGCCTTAGCGAAGAAATGGGTATGTCCTTCGATGAAGAATATCCCACTGAAATCGTAACCCTGGAACAAATAAACCATGTTTTCTCCAACATCGATAAATACATCATCGATGTCGAAGGCAAACATTTCAATCAAGAATCCTACGATGCCGAAATCTGGGCCAACTTTCTTGGAGGCAAGAAAGGTGGCATTACCGGTGACAGACAGCTTCTTTTGACTTTCGAGAAGGAAGCTGGAAAGATTGGAAAGGGCTGGAAAGAGGGTTTACTTCAAGAATTGGCGGAAATTGGGAAGAAGGATCCAAATTCGCCTCTGCTTGCAAACCTTAATTTGGAAGCTCTCCGTAGAATGGATATTGGTGGACTTATGAAGACGATGGAACCCTCCTGGCTTCGTCATCTCAAGTAGGTTGACTAATACCTCCTGGTGCTAAACGTTGACTCGCTTGTCAATCTACACTTCGATATCACACTTCTCAATAATAAAACTCCTAAATCTTCAAATATAGATAATATTATCCTTTCCAAATGTGTCCCAAATGATAGTAAGCTAAATAAGAATAAAGAAAACATGTTAACATTCAAATGATAAGTCGCTCCAGGGAACCAAAGATCGATAAGCAAGCCCAGGAAGCTCGAAGAAACACCAATCGAACATGAAATTTCAAAGTTTTATCTTCCCTTCGCCCCTTATCTTGCCCATATAACTCTGCAGGATAAAGACAGACACCACAAATACAACGATACCCCCACAAAAAACTACTTTCTTCTTCCTAGGCGGTTTCGCTTGCTCCTTCAAGAGCTCTGAATAAGGAAATTTTCTTTGCCCCTCATCCAGCTCCTGAACAGTTATATATCCATCGCCGGGTCAAAGAATTTTTCTCCTCATAGTAATACTCATCACCAGCCTACACTTATCTTTCTTTTTCTAAGTCACTGTATCAAGCTTTACTTCGGAAATGATTCTAGCGAAGTTTGACGTCCCTAGGTAGCTTTCGTATGGAAAAAGGTTACGTTCCGAGTAGGATAACTTTCACTTGCCAGCACGAACTTGCTTTTCTTTCAAATTCTTATTTCTACACAAGAGTTATTGTTGTTACCTATCAACCGTGGATACAATTTAGCGAATATCATTTTGTGAACGTTTGCTGTAGACCTTTAACTCGCTTAGATTGTGAGGGAAATTCAGTGAAAGCGTGGGAGGTTTGAAGGCTCTTTATTTTGACCTGCCAAATCTCAATGGCATAAGTACAGATTTATCAATATGCATAGTCCAACCCTACCTAACAAGCCCCCACAACTGATACATTCTGCTCCTCACCACCGCCTTTCGTGTTTCTTTCTTGACAACACAAAGACAGCCGGAACTACTCTCCAGTATTAGGAAGTCGACGTTCTGGGTTCACTACTCGGCATGCGCGTTGACAAAAGTCACGAGCATAGTATCAATCCAGCCTCTAGCCTTCATCATTCCCAAGGTATTCCTCAAATCACCATCATCAAGAATTCCCGTTTTATGGCCAGTACAACCAAAGTATCAGTTCACAGCAGCCATGACAGGGTCTGCTTTGCATCCTTCTTTCACCAGTTAGTTGGGTGCCCACTTTGCTGTTGGAGACAAAATCTGTGAAATCCTTTATTGTGGGCGAAGGGAAAGTAGCGATGGGGATGGCTCCGTATCTGGCGAGCTCGTTGTCGTCATCGTGAAGACCTGTGACGCGAAATTCGAAGAGCACTGGGGAAGGCTTTGGTACCATTTGCCTCAACCAGTTCATTTCTGGGGCGGAGAAAAGGAATGGAACGAGAATTCGTTGCGGCGCTTGTGGAGTTTTGCTTCGTGCTAGCTCTCGGTTAGCGTTGTGGGAAGCGGAATCTTGGTAAGAGTAAGCTTTCGTAGCTTGGTGCTTGTGAGGATCATTTGGCCTCGGTTTATATACACGAGGGCCTATAAGAACTCCATCATGCTTTTAAATTCTAAACTGAAGATCTATCATTACCAAGTCGCATAATGGAGAAGCTTCCCAACCCAAACACTTTTCGATCGTTGACGTTCTATTGTTTTCATTTCCCCGTCCAAAGATTCTAAGCTTCTTTTCTCGGAACCTTTCCATAAGAGTTTTCTACCACATGTTAGAAGGCATCAGATGTACAACCCACCAGAGGGCGTCAGAATTCCCGATAGATGCGGAGTAAGAAGCGAAATGTAGTATAGCTTTGAGAGTGTACGAATCAAAGCTGGCGAAAGATTTCTTCTCCCACACAATTTTGTAGTTTCGGAGGGTACTCGAGTAGCATCTTCAACTAAGTCCGTAAAACGACAGACCCCAACCCCCAGCGGACCGTTTGGGAAAAGCAAAGCTTATCCATTTCCGACCTCAGACCAGCGATCATTTCAAATGCACAATGTTGCAAAACACAAACAACACTCATCGCAGCCCCCGAAAAGCCTTAATCACTGATACTTTAAACGCATCCTCAACTCTTCTCTTATTCAATTTCGGTCAATTCGCTACACCAAGTCCTTCACCCAAAATAATTCATTCCAGCCCACTTTTCCATCCCCAGCCATCTTCTCCCTCACAATCAGCGCCGTGCCGGAAAACAAAAGTGGCTTCAATCCGATGGTCCCCGCTTCCGACGACCTCTATCGAGCCCAACGCATCCCGTAAAATCATCATCAGTAGTGATTACCTCTTCCCTCCTCCGACGAGGATGACGGCAATCAAAGACCACGGAAAGGCCTTGAAGTGCCATCTCGTTTCCTGCCGAAGATTTTTTGTACACACAAGACTCCTTGATCAGCCCCTCAAGTTCTCTGATGGTGGTGTGTGGAGAGGTACTGAGATCAATCATGGTTGAGTCACAGGAGAAGGAGAAAAGTTGCTGTACCGCAGGGTGATCAATAGGTGGGGGTCGAGGTGGGGGGTCCCTGAGAGAACCGGATGTCGACGTGAACGAGCATCGTGAAGACTTTGTGGAGTGATAGTCCTTTTCGTTGCGGGGTTTCAGTGTATGGTGGATTTCAGTTGATTTGGATTGTTTTGTTTTCCGAGAAGATGAGGTCAAGTTTTATATACTCGAGCTCCAAGGATTCTTCGAGCTAAGCGAATAAGTTCTCGCATACAACAGAAGCTTCCATCCATGGCTGACACTTGGCTTCCAAATACCCAGTTCTCATCGTTGCCATTCTTTGCTCTCCATGAATCATGATCCTGTCTTACTCTCTTTCGCTTTGTAAAAGCTCGCCTTCTACTTTCATCTCCGGCATTTTTCATCTCCGGCATTATATGAGGTGTTGTCGAAAGCTCTAGAAACACGTATACAATGCCATCTTCGAATCCCCCTGGAAAGCAACAAGAAACTTCAAGCTCCTCCTCACCACCAAGATATTAACAAGACTTAGCAATAGAAAATGATGACCTTGAACTTCTAGCAGTTGTGGAAATAAAAGTAGCTATCCACAAGCAGAGACAAGTAAGAAAATATAGCAAAAGCACCCAAAGAACCGGAACGTAACACGGGAAGAGGGTATATATATATATATAAGCTCGTTACATCTGACGCTTAAATGCCTTACTAGTAAATGCATCATACTTTTGTCTAAAACAAATACCTTTTGTTTGCAAAAACAGACTTATCTTCTTCACCTACCTTTCCTCAAACACATTTCCATTCCTTCTCCCTTCATTCGTGATGATTTCTTGAATCAGCCCATCTGCTTCCCAAGCCGACAACCCGACATTCGTATATCCCCGGGCCAGCTCAGGATTGCGGTAACTTGACGAGTTTGTCGTAAGTATATTAAGAAGCATATCTCGGATTTGAAACATTTAATAAATATCAACGTGTTCAAGGCGGCCGTTCCCCATCCTCAAAATCAGTAGAAACAACAATAGTAGGCGAGCTCGGACTATCAGCATCGTCAACCATAATAACACTCGGAATTGAACCCGAACTCGGTGCGTTCCTCGTATGCTGATGCGTCGGACTCGCCAGCGGAACCTCAAGCGTAGCTCTTCTCCGCCGAGCAGGAGCTACAGGCCTCCCACGCTCACTCCCTTCAGGTCGATTCTCGTCGAAAGAAGTACTACCCCTCACACTCATTATCGAAGGTGCAGGACTATTCGCTCTCGAATGTGTTCTTGTAACCATCCCATCTGCATCTCGTTCAGGGTTGTAAACTTCTCTAATACGAGGCAATTCCCGATTTCGATTCGCTTCTCCGGGAATTTCGGGGAAATCAACAGCTTTCCCGCGTTTAAATTCCGAGTCATCGAAGCGATCTTGTGCTGCTGTTCCGATATAGGTACCAATAGCAGTTAAAGTTTTGGCAATTTTCTTCCTGTTTCCGGCATCGGTTCGCCAGGCACTTGAAGTCGAGGCCTGGGTGGTGAATCTTCTCAGTCTACTGGGAGGTAGTAATTCTTCTGAATGGCGAGTCTCTTGATTTGGAGTCTTTGGGTGGGTGGTTTCTGGTTGCTCGGGGTTGGGAGTTGCTGGGGCATTGGGGTTGGAAGAAGGGGAGAGACCGCGAATTGCTTCCCGCATTTCACTTTCTTGCATGCGCATTGGTCGCCTTTTTTCTTCTTCTTCGTCGGTTGCCCAGAGGACGTATAAGGAGCCGATTACTGCTAACCCGGAACCGACTATAGGCGCCCATTGACCTATATATTGTTAGTTGCGATAAAAATTCCTCAGATTGATTTTGCTTACCAATACTAGCAATAGGCTCGGTTTGATAATTGACCTGAGAACTGAAAAAGTTCAGCTCGCCAAGAATCATAATAGCAAGGACCGCCGCACCAAACAATGGAATCTCAATCGTGCTCAAGAATATCCTTGCCACGGTATTGATCCTCTTCATATTCTGAACGGTTGCCCCATTCGTGCCCTCTATGGGTTGATCATTCAACTCGGCCTCCCTATCACCATATCTACTCTTCCAATTGATCTCGAGGATCTTATTCCACATGGATACGAGTGACAGAATAGCGGGGATGGAACATGCTGCCGCAAGTATAGTGACGGTATCGAAGGATAGTTTATCAGGCGCGGGAATGACATAAATATTATTCACGGATCCACCTCGAAGGGGGGAAACGGGGCCGTTGTCGACAAGGCATTGTAGACCGCAAGAGGTGCCATATTTAAACTCTCTTGGGTTGGTGGATACGGTATTGTTGTTGTCATCGAAGAAACAAGGAGAGGGTGTGATTCGAAAGAATTCGACAGTTAAGCTTAGGAGTCCTGCACAAAGACCGTTAGACAGAATTCGTAGAGAGAAAAAGGGGAACAGCCTTCTCACCAGCTAGAATAATTCCGGTCCATACAAAAATGATGTTTCTTCCTGGGTCGTAAAAGTAGGTTCTTGACAGCTTTACTGTCACTGGCGCAGCCAATATGCCTATCGAACAGAATTGGAATGCGCCGTAGATGTCCATATCAACAGCTCCATTTACGTGGATGGATGCTAAAACGATTCCGTGGAGAGCTGCCACGGTGGGGAAAAGTAGAGCCGCGGCTAGGCAGGCACTGCGAAGCCATTCTGCCTTTCTGGCGAAGACACACGCAGCGATGAGAAGGTAGTATCTACATTTGTTAGTACGAATAAACGTGGTGTTGTTGAGTGAGGCTGGGTGGTTCCCCGCCCAAGTGAAGTGTGGATTCAGTGATGGTGGGTGTGATGGTGGGTGTGATGGTGGGTGGCAATTGAGTTTTGGGGAAGTGGGTTGTGGGGAGATGGTGGGGTTGACTAACAAGGCCCTACTACCAAGTCCGTACTGGCCCGACAGAGGCCAGGCACAAACGACCTGTAGATGGGGGACAGTGACATTGGATGACAAGGCCGAGACGTTGCGAGGGACAAGCACAAGAGTGTTCAGAGTGTTCAAGAGATCGGGGGAAGAAGCAATTGCGGGCATGACCAACACATGGTCTTGTACCAAGCGGAGTCAAGGGAACCAAGGAAGGCGATGCATATGTGGATGGGAGGAGTGATAAATAACATCGACCAGCTGGAGCACGTGGAGAAGTGAGAGTGAGAGTGAGGGTGAGGCTGACGCTGATCCGAAGACACGGGAGATGAGAAACAGAGCGATGTACGTGAAAGACGAGAAGTCCTTCAGCATCAAGAGAAATCGCTCAACGGGCCAAGAGAGGCCAAGAGAGGCCAAGACAGTGTCAAGATAGGGCTTACCAGGCTTACAACAACGTGAATGACCATTGGAGTGAATCAGGCATCCGAATAAGAAGGAGAGAAGTGATGTCAATCGTTTGACCAATTCTCAGCACAGATCTCCGCGAAGGCAACCAGATTCTCACTCCATCGGATTTTGACGAAAAAACGAGGGTCATTTTGCCTCTCTCTTAGCACCGCACCTTCCTCAGGCTACCACACACAAGCAACCACAGCACGCCAACTCAGCCTCCCAACAGCAGCCACCTATCGGCACGGCACGCTACGCCTGCCACCGAACACTCGCCGAAGGTCAAAAGAAGTTCCTTGCCCCGCTGCTGTCAAGAACCTCATCCACGTCACTCCCCGCCCTAATAAATCGTCACGAAGACTTTATCTAGTCGACCGAAGGGTTGGTCGTCTTTGAGATAGAGGTGTATCCTCATCCTGTTGGGTCAAGATGGCCGAGGATTTGGATACCGGTCAAATCAGGAATTGGCGGTCAATTGTCACGTTGATCGTTTTCGTCCTCACTAGTAAGCATGGAAGAAATTTTCAATCTCATCTTCTCATTGAATTGCATTCACAAAATACCATTGATTCTGAGTGAGATGAGGCTTGCGACAATTTTCCGTCATCTTTTTGTAATGAAATCTACTTATATATTCGCGCAATTGCTATGATTTCTGGGTGCAAAATCTGGGGGCAAAATCTGGGGGCTGCTCTCATGAAGAGACATGATGAACGCAATTGAAAACTCACAATCACTAACCACATACCTCAGATATCGTCGTCCTCTTTCCCTTTCACATACCCATATTTGTTCCACGAGCAATCTCCAATGCCTTCCTAGACACCCTAAGCTCATTACGAATAATCTCCCCCCGCCAAAAAACCCACCACTCCCACCACAAACCCTCATTCCTAATAAAACTCCTCTTCCCCATCAACTTCGTCACCGCCCCCCTAATAGCAGACATCTTCCTCCTCGCCATCCTCGCCATCGGCGCCAAAGAAGTCCGCGAAGGAACCTATGGCGCGAACAACATCTCCCCCCTCGACATAATGGTCTTCTTCATCACCCTAGCCTACATCGCCATCTCCATCGACGCCTCAGGACTCATCCGCTACTTAGCCTTCAAAGTCCTTCAAAAAGGCGGAAAGGTAGGACATAGACTATTCTTCTATCTCTACGCCTTCTTCTTCATTCTAGGAAGTGCTATAGGAAACGACCCCATCATCCTCTCCGGCACAGCCTTTTTAGCGTATATGACACGCGTATCGAGTAACATCATCCATCCACGGGCTTGGATACATACCCAATTCGCCGTAGCAAACATCGCCTCCGCCATTCTGGTGTCCTCCAACCCAACGAATCTGGTGCTGGCGGGGGCGTTTAAGATCCGCTTTGTGGATTATACGGCGAATATGATTGTGCCTGTTGTTGCGACGGCGATTGTGCTGTTTCCTTTCTTGCTGTATATTGTTTTTGCCGAGGAGAGTCTGATTCCTTATTCGATCAAGATGCACGAGTTATCCGAAGAAGCAAAGGCTAAGAAACCCGTGAATCCTAATATTCCACACGCACGTGGAAACGTCGAGGAAGAGGAAACTTTGGCAGATGATGATCAGGGAAAACTGCTGTCACTTGAGGAAATTATGAATCCTTTTCTTGATAAAGGGGGTGCGGCGTTTGGAGCAGTCATCATGACAGCAACTCTCGTCACGCTGTTAGCACTCAATGCTTCAAGTACGAAGAGTGGTGCGCATCCTGTCTTCTGGGTCACTTTACCAGCTGCCGTAGTAATGTTCTGCTGGGACGTAGGATTCGGATGGTATCACCGTCACGAAACTCGAGAAATCGCCCGGAAAGGACGCCAAGAAGTAGAAGACGCCCGCGCGCAACGAGCAATCCGAGAAGAAGAGGAAGAAGCTGAAAGAGCATGTCTCGAAACCCCCCCTACTGTTGAGACAGACGGTGATGTGATAGAAAAAGTCCCTACCTCGAGTGAAGAGGCAAACTTGGATGAGAAGAAACCTCGAGTTTCGGAACGGGCGACGAATAAGGAGCCGAAGAAATCGACGTTAGTTTCACTTACGGCGGATTCATATCGCTGGCTACAGGAGACATTCCCTACTGTCACAGCAGTAGTTGCGCATTTGCCTTTTGCGCTTATACCTTTTGCTTTTGCCATGTTCGTTCTGGTACAGGCATTAGTGACGAAAGGATGGGTGCCAGTTTTCGCTTACGGGTGGGATCGATGGGTTAATAAGACGGGGACTGTTGGTGCCATAGGAGGAATGGCATTCATGTCTGTAATTCTATGCAACGTAAGTTTTGTTTCTCATTTCAGTATCCCCGAAAACCACTTGCTGTAAGATTTCCCTTCGTGTCCCCAGCCTCAAGCCCCTGTGGCCGAGGTTTACAGATCTTGGGTAGCAGAGGGACGAAGACTGCGTATTTAGAGGGTGCTGGAGAGTTCACGAGTGGTTGCTTCTCTTTGACTAGTCTGATTAACCTCGTCTACATCCTCACTCCTCGCTACCCCTTTCCACAAATCCCAGTTCTCCTCCTGCCCTCTTCCCTCATCCTCCCCCCTCATTCCCCAACCCTAAACTAACACCCGCACCCACAGTTCGCAGGAACAAACATAGGCGCAACCATCCTCCTCTCCCGCATAATCCAAGCATGGGAAGAAATCCACCGCCTCTCCGACGTCCCAATCTCGGGTAAGTTATCTCTCACCAGATTATTTCCTATCCCCCTCATACTTCATTCAAAAATCGAAAAACACTTCCCCTTCCCATCCCCTCTCTCACCCAACTAACCCGCTCTGTTTTAGACCGCACATTCTGGGCAACAGTCTACAGCATGGCACTAGGCGTAAACTACGGCGCCTTCAGCACCGCCTTCTCCGCTTCCCTCGCCGGTTTGTTATGGCGCGATATCTTGGAGAGGAAACATATCCATGTTAAACGCCTGGAGTTTGCGCGGGTGAATTTGCCAATTATTGCTATTGCTATGGCGGTGGGGTGTGCGGTGCTGGTTGGTGAGGTTTATGTTATTAGAGGGACGGGGGGGTATTCGTTGGGGGATGGGAGTTAGTTGGTGTTGAAGTTAGGGGAGGGTGGTAGTTTTTGTGTGAAGGGTGGGGTGGGGGAATAGGAGGGTAGGGGAGCTGAGGGGATGGGTAATTTGGGTAATGTGGGTGGAGTGGAAGGGAGGGAGTAATTTTACAGACTTGAGGGGAGAGTCAGTATGGAAAGGGGGTTTTTATTAGAGTGACTCGGAGTAAGGACGCTGTTGTATATACGGGACCGGACCAAAATACGTTAGAATTTCTAGACGCTGATCAAAAGCCATTTCCCTTTTTTTACGAAAAACAAGATGGCCCGACTTAGTCGTGAACAAACCAGAGCAGGAATCAATGTGAGCCCACCCGGAAAAAATGGAAACCAGTATAAGCAAGGAATACTCAGGTACTCAAGTAGTACTCTAAGTAGAATACTATAAATAGAAACAAATAACTAAAGTATAAAGTCGTTATTCTTAAAGTCTATATCTTTATTCTTCTTCTCTCTCTTCTTTCTTTCTTCTTTAGTCTCTTCTTTAATCTCTTCTTCTAGATAAAGACCCCGGCTTTTTAGACTAATTATAGCCTTTATAGTCTTCTTAGAGAGTCTATTTCGTTGCTTTATAACTATATTAGCTCTCTAAGTAAAGACTCTTTTACTAGGCGCTAAAGTAGCTAGAACTTATAGATACTTCTAAGCTAATATAGACAAAACCGGATAGTTAAGCTTAGTATTAACTTTCTACTAACTTAAAAAGAGAGAACTTAATAAGTTAATTAGTATAGAAACTTAGTATATAAAATATATCGAGAGCGACTCACTTCTCTTTTAACTCTGTTTTCTTTAAAGTAGTATTTATACTAAGGCTTATAAAGCTTATTATTAGTAATATTACTAATTATATATAGTAAGTACTTATATTTATTTTTATATGATTAATAGCTTATTTAACAAGGCTATTGTTAAAGAAGTTACATAGTAAATAGAGTAGAAAGGAGATCTTACTTAAGCTCTCGGCAGCTCTAGAACGCTACTCCGAGCCTCGCCCCGGCCCGGCCCGATACAGCCCGAATACTCAGAGTACTATGACTAGAGTAGAGTAGTACTTAAAATCGGTTGAGTAGAGTAGAGTAGTGGTCACTACTCTACTCTACTCTACTCATTTCTCACACTGATAGAAACAAACCCACACTTCTTCAAGAAGGGTTTTCGGAACAGGGTTGAGTGCTGTTGTATATCGGGCACCAAATGAGTTGGAATTCTAAATTTTGTTCAAATTGTGTTCCATGGTAGATAAGGTTATAGAGTCGTGTGATGTATTGGAAACAATTTATATTAAGTCAACGACAACATCAAACTCACTTGCCTAGAAAATCCTAATTTTGAGAGCACATATGTACGCACAGTAGTTCTGGTTATTAACGTCGAGATGGTCGGTGAGAGCTGTCATGTCTCCTCTTACTACGTTTGACATGTCTTGTCGCAGGTTGAATAATAACAGGCTCCCGGTCTTCTCCATCCTCCTCCTCCTCATCACTCGATTCACCAGATTGAGGAGGCTCTCCTAGAACTCTCGGAACTTTCTTACTAAGATAGTCATAAACGCATTGTCCCCCATAAGTAGACGCAACAAAGCCCAGAGGGGCCAAAACAATAGCTGGCGGAAAGAGAGGAGTTAAACAAACAGTCGCGGCCATGGAAGCACATATCCCCCCTCCCATAGTTCCCGCTGCAGCAACACCTCTATACTTGCTATCTCCCTGAGCCATGTTGCCAACATTACTCAGTGTAATCGAGCCAGTACGGTAGTCTTCCAAAGTCGGGAGATTGAACCAAACATAGTAGTTACCATTATGAATCTGTCCATGGATGGTCAAAGGGCCGAGATCTGGGAATTTCAAGGGGTTCGCGATGAACATAACTCGATATGCCGGGATGAGCAAGTGGAATCTGAATTTCGTCGCACTCATATGTTGTCGAAGAAATTTCATCCACACAACGAGCGAATCCAAGTTCTCCGACATGCCGAGAAATTTGACAGGAAGTGCTTCTCGAAGGACTTGTTGCTTGAACTCTGGATGCCAATCCGTGTCTGGATGGTAAAGGAAGTAGACGTGTCGCATCTCATCGTCCCGTACAGTGCTTGCTTCGTCTTTGATATAGTTATAAACGCGAACCGAGAATTTCTCGGGAGCGTCGAGTCCAGTCTGAGCCTCCAGCTCGCTAGCAATTCTGATACCGATCTTTTCAAGTTCTGATTTCCCACTGAAGACTTCCAGGACAAAGGCAACAACCTCAACGCCCGTAAGAAAAGTCTTGAGCAGTCGAATCCAATCCCTATTATGAAAATACTGGTTCAAGCTGAACGAACAAGCCTGAATGGTAGGTATAGATTCTCGGAATATCCCATCATTCGCCTTCAAGCTCTCTCGGTATGCTCTCCCATTTTGAAAGTTCGTGTATCCGTCCGTCGCATTCTTCACTGCCGCTGTTCCCCTCTCAGCGGTTGCTGCATATGACTCGATGGTCTTTGCCTTCAAAAGATGGTGAAAATCGAGAGGGATCTGGTGGAGGACCTTGGGGTTCTGCCGCTTCTTGCCTTTTGCATAAGAAGCGGCGTCGTATTTGCTGTTGTTGGGGCCCATCGTGGAATGATGACAGTAGCTCTACTCGAAGGATTTGGTGTACTGAAACGAGGCTGCTATGTATGGCCAGCTTAGGCAACCAAGCCCCCTACATGTGTTCTCTAGAGTGATATTAGCGTAGAAAATTCAGAGAAGTGTTGCGAAACATCACCTATAACAAAGGATATCCCGAGAGGAGGGTCAAATGATGGACTCGGGGAATTTGCATATATTCCAGTCCTAGAAGTTTCGAAAGAAAAGAGGAAGGTTATAAGTCGCAGTTCAGCATTTCAGCACAGCTCCATAAAGGAGGGTGAGAAGGAGCTCCAACTGGAACCAGCATAGACACCTGAAGGTTATTGGGGGTGTAACACAACAGCAAGATGTTGGATGTTTGGGAATGGAGCAATCAGCCTCCAGGAAAACTGCAGACTGCATCTGCAAGTCCTCCACCGAAGCTTCTTTTCACAGCGGTAATTGGATGCGACGCCGCTTGTTCAGGCAAGAGAATGCATATTCTTTCCACCTGACAACACTTGCAGCAGAATCAGAGAAAAAATGGGGTGCCAAACTGACTCAAATGAAGGGAAGGCAGGAAAGATAAGGGGAATTCCTGGGTGGGTTTAGACAAAATTGGATATATAGAGTTTTATACTCGGCCATATGGGGGCCAGAGAAGCTATCAAATCAATTGTCATGGCTCAGGAATCATATTCCCAATTTCCCACGCCCCTTTCCAACTGCTGTTTCCCCAGATTTTCCATCATGGTGGGTATTTGACAGCGGGAAACTCCCGGACTTTCCGGCCCCACCCCCAGCCAGACCCTCGGGACATACCGATTATTTTTTATTAAATAGTAAATTATTATATCCACCTTTTCACCCCTCCGTATCATCCTCACTATCAATCCCCAGCGCAGACTGCAAAATATCCAACTGCTTCTGCAAATTCTCCGCCTGCTGTCTCACACTCCGAATTCCACTTTGTAAACCCCCTATAATTCCAAATATCTGTTTCTGTTTTTTCCGCGGTATCGAGTCTATCAGGGACATTTCTGGGGACTCGAGATTCTGGGGTCGTGAGGGGGGCTGGGAGTGTGCTTGTGGGGGTGGTTCGGAGGCTGGTGTTGGTGGTGTTGGGGAGAGGATTTCAGACATGTATCCTCCTGTCGTACTGCTAGGATTTACATGCCCGTTGTTTTTCGGAAGATGTTGTGGATATGGTTCTATTGGTCTGCCCCAGGATGCGATTGGGAGTCCATTTGCTGGTTGGTAATTATTCGCGTTGTTCGGAGGTCTTTCCGAAAAGTACGCGGGTGAGGATGTGTTTAGACGACTATTTATTGGTGTATAGCCAGAGCTTTGCTGCGGTTGTGGTGCGTTCTGTGGAGCTGGCGCAATGAGTGCGTAGTTATCTCCCCGAGGTTGTAGTACACGCGTTCTAGACATTATTGGCTCATCCGCTTTGCGCTTCAAGTTATTTTGAGGTTGTTGGTATGCTTGGCCGGGAATGGGTTGGTTTTGGGGAGGGGGAGTAGGATCTGCGACTTTAAAGACTTGCTGTCGAGGAGCTCTTGGAACAGAAGGACTGCCTATCGAAAGAATTAGCATAAATCCAACAATTATCCTAGGCGCATTGCTAACCGGCTGCTGCTGTTCGCAAACTGCAAAGATGTCCCCTCGTAGCCATTTGACAAGTCGCGCAAGCTCCAAAGAACCAATTATCTAGAGAAACGCAGACGGAAAATCTTCCGGAGCCGCCGGTACAATGATTACATGGCGGGTTCCTTATTTTCCCTCTTGTTGACAACATAAATGCGCCTCTTGTTTGCGCGCGCGGGCTTTCGGTGGACTTCTCTGGCGGCAGTTCTCTCCCGGGAATCCATGGAATTGATCGGACTTCTGGGAGAGCTTGCAGATCTCGTAAACCCGAATCGGGGCCATGTCTGCGACGCGCCGAGGAGGATCGGTATGCGATGCTGATGTTGGAATTGGGGGTATTGACATTGGGATTTGGATTTGGTGTGGAACTCGAGGTTGGATTGGGTGTAGTTTGTGCCAATTGAGCAGAGGGTGTGGCTGGGCGAACCCCCAGTTGGATGGCAGGGTTATATGGAAATGGAGGAATTCCCGAAGGAAGGGCGCGCGGTTCTTGTGTTTCGACTTTGGGAGGCGGAGACGTCATGGCTGTGGGAATTTGGTTTGGAGGTTCTTCGAAGGCGTTGCGAAGGCGCAAAGAAGCCTAAGGAGAACAACTTCAGGGGTCCTCGCCCTAGCACGTGGTTGAGATGTACCGAGGTTCAATTTCTCTCCTGATGAAATACTTCACAAAAGGCATCCATCCCTCTTCCCGCGACAACATAATGTTGATCTAATCCCTTTCACAGCATGTAAACACATCAAAACGGCTCGGGACCGCATCATGATGGCTTCGGGAACACATCAGTCTCCCCGTCTTCCGGAAAACGTTCCATGGCAACTTGCCTTCCCTTGTTTGCGAGAGCCCCTCTTCGATCCTCAAAGGTATCAACAAACAGCTTGTAAATCGACTTTTGATTTTCGGTTACTGTTTGTTACCGGCTCCGTATTTATATTCCAACCCTTTCAAAACACTTACTTATGCTAAGTAATGTGCTTTTAACGGGGTTTGGAAACCCCCCAGCATGGCTTATTTGTCGTCAGTCTTCATATCGAAGCAGTGCTTGTTGGCAGTCACTGAATACATTCGAACCTAATTCGTACAATAGGAGATATAATGCGATATAGGCTCGAAAATTAGATCCTGTATTTCGTTCTTCTATACCTTTCAGACAGTCAAGACCCAATGCCACGTACAATTACACCCCGTGGTGTTGCTCTCCATGTTATTCGGAAATTGCTCTTGATTTTTCCTTTTCATTTCGCAAAACCTTACGGCTATTGGCTTAGTGCTATCTATTTTCAAGTTGTAAGAAATATGCTTGTTATATCAGCAATCTCCAAGCTTGTTAGCAACGGCAATAGATATTACCTTCTCGTATCATTCACTGGTTGCTTTAATTTTTATTTAGTGAACACGGACGATAGTTCGTCCGTCCCTGTTCAATCAAAGCTGCTGTCGAAGCCAATAGAAGATGGTGATTACTTATTGCTGCAGCTTTTGGCCAATCCCCTTTCGATGTTTCGTCGCTGTGCCTGTTGTTCGAACCCCCTTTAGAACATTGTAGCTCGGGTATTGATGTGTGTAATTGATGCCGGATTCCAGAAGGTAAATTTCCCTTCAAGATGATTGCAAAAATGGCTTAGAATAAAGAGCTTCTCGTGATTAGTGTCATCCCCGAGTATCTTAATTGACCATGTTGTAATTTTGGGATTGTATCTATATCAATCATACACTCCGTTCTTCTCATGCCATTTCAGCTCAGACAGATAATCGGAAAAATGGAGAAACCACAAACAGAATCATCATCTAGCTCGGGGATCCTTCGAAATGTTGGACTTCAAACGGAAGAAAAAGCTAAAACCAATGTCGATTTGACCAGTCTTGAGCCTTCTGCAGCTCCACCTCAGGAAGAGAAAAAGTCATTCAAGTTTAAGTTGACGATATTTATGCTTTGTCTCATTTCTGTCATTGTGGCTATGGATGCTGTTATTGTTGCCTCAACTCTACCTGCCATTGCAGTGTCATTGAAAGGAAGTAGTTTGGAAGCTTTTTGGGTTGGCACATCATATTTACTGGCACAAACTGTAAGTCCAAATGTGCCATTTAAGTTTTGTATTAGCTGACTTGATCATAGGTTACCATTCCTATCTATGGAACCATTTCAGATATTTTGTGAGTCCCCCCCAATTTCCCCCCTTTTCTAAGCGGAGCTGACTGACCATCCTAGTGGTCGAAAATGGATTATAATTTTCGCAAACTTCCTCTTTCTCTTTGGAAGCATTCTATGTGCTACGGCTCAAAACATGAATTGGCTCATCGCTGCTCGAGTGGTGCAAGGTCTTGGTGGAGGGGGCTGCCTTGCATTGACGGTCGTGATTGTCAGCGATATTACAACGTTGAGGGAACGACCAAAATTCCTGGCTATGGGGGCATTTGCTTGGGCTCTAGGGACAAATATTGGTGTAAGTTTAAAGTCGATATGCTTTGCCCGTTTAGCCGGTTAATCTTTTAAAGGTTCCAGTCGGGGGTGCATTCGGACAGTTCTCGACCTGGCGCTGGGTATTTTGGATCAACATACCCTTTTGCGTCGTGGGCATCCTTGGACTCATATACTCCCTCCATCTCGAACAGGAAATCTCGTCCTTCAAAAGCAAATTGGCTCGCGTTGACTATTTGGGGATCGCTGTTTTTGTCGCTGCCACAACTTTGCTGCTCTATGGCTTGACAACAGGCGGCACAAATTCGCCATGGAAATCAGCCAACGTTCTGGCTCCATTGATCATCGGATTCTTGGGACTCGGTGTTTTTATCGTTATCGAATGGAAGATTTCTGCACAACCAATGGTACCTGTTCGAATATTTTCCAACCGCACTGCCAACGCAGGGTTCTTTGGCTGTTTTGTTCATGGGCTTGTTCTTTGGTCTTATACATATTATCTGATAATATTTGTAAGTGACAACGGTTTGCAAATCTTCATCATGCAATTCTAACGTCAATAGTTTTTGGGAGCTCGGCAAGATGCGTTGTTTAAAGCTTCGGCGGAAACACTTCCTGGAAGGTAAGTTTGATACATCCCAATACATTGTGTAGAATTGCTACTGATGTTTTCAAAGTGCTCCTGTGGCACTCGCGGCTGTCTTTATTGGTATCTTCACAGCCAAAACTCTCCGATTTCAAAAGTCTACCTGGGTAGCTTGGATACTACTCGTGACCGGTGTTGGATTAACGGCTCTAATGAAACCCCATTCCAATGCGGGAATTGTATACGGTCTACGAGTGATCCCGGCGATCGGAGCAGGCTTTCTCTTCCAATTGCCAGTTTTTGCAGTCCAGGCAGCCTCTAGAGACGACGATGTTGGAATTGCCACTGCAAGTACTGTCTTTTTCCGCAGCCTGGGACAAGCATTCGGTGTTGCCATTGGAGGAACAGTTTTTCAAAATCAGTTCCAACGTTTTGTGGATGAAGCGGTGGTTTCTGGGAAGATTCCAAGGGATTTGATAATTACGGGTGAGCAAGCTGCGGGTGCTTATGGGGTTATCAAAGGGTTCCCTCAAGTGGTAGAGGAAGCTTATCGGTATGTTTATGCGGATGCTTTGAGGAGTGTTTGGTTTGTTACTACTGGTATTGCCGGAGCTGGGCTACTGGTCAGTCTTTTGGTGAAGGATGTGAGTATGGATCGTGGGAGTAAGGGGAAGCAGAGTTTTGTCACTGAGAAGATATCAAGCCCTGATCTGGTTTGATTATATGTATTAGGTCTTGTTAATAGGTGACAAGCGAAGGGCGTGGTCGATCAAGGACCCGGGCTTGGCAATGACTCCCACTTCCATATAAAAGTCAGACAGCTCATAATCAATTGGCCAATCAACGAATTCCGATCAAGATAAAATGCAAATGGTACCTCGCAATATACTTGTTCTTTCAAGCCCGCGCTCGTACATAAATTTATGTCAAACAACAGCAAAGTACCACAACTGGTCAAATAGTGAGTCATCTCATTCCACCTATTAAAAATGAGCAATCTGACCTTCCTCACAGTCTCTCTTCAACCATATACAAGAACCAGGACTCGGCATAAGCTTTCCACTCTTTTCACCAAGAAACACACCTCTCAATTCTCAATTCCCCAATTGAAGAAAATGTCCTCGACAACCAAGCCACAAGAATGGACTCGTCCAGAATCACCCAACATCCTCATTTCCTCATCCCAAGAACTCATCCAACCTAAAGCAATCAACGCAGCCTTCGACTCGGATTTCATGTACTGGACCAAACCCTTATCGGAATCCTCTCTCGCATCAATGCTTGAGAACTCCCTCTGTTATGGAGTATACGATACCACCAGCCCCTCATCGCCAGGTACATTTGCCACCCCACATCTCACACTTCTACTCATTCCCTGTCTCCCCTTCATTCTCATCAAAATTTAAGATTACCTAACAAATCACCAGAACAAATAGGCTTCGCCCGTCTCATAACCGACAAAACAACATTCGCCTACATGACTGACGTCTACATTCTGCCTTCCCACCAATCTCAAGGTCTTGGAAAATGGTTGATACGATGTATTCAATCCCAACTTGATTCGTGGCCAGATTTGAGGGGTAGCCTGTTGTATTGCGATGCAGATGAAGCCTCAAAGAAATTCTATGAGGAAGGAATGGGTATGCAGCCTTGGGTTCAGGGCTCGGACGATTTGGTTATTTTGAAGAGGCGATTCAAGGGAAGCGCGATGGAGGGGCCGGATGCTAAGGCTAGACACTGAGGTGATGGTTGATTCTGTGCGAGGGGTAAGGGTCACTGTATAAGAGTTGTGATTTTGATCGTTTCAAACAAAAAAAGGCACAAATAATACGTCCATTCATCTTGCAAAAGTAAGGTGCCATGACAGTCTTCAAAACTTTGAGCCAGAAACACCCACCGGAAGACCCCAAGATGGCAAAGAGGTGATAAAACAATACATCTGTGACTTGTTTAAGCGATTCCATCAAGTTTGAAACCAACCCGGTTGCCCCATTCCAATATCTATACCCTAGCACGCCAATTTTAACACTAGACTCCAGGTTTTCCTCCGAGACGCCAAAAAGCAAGTGGGTATTGCAATGACGCCGAAGTTCCCACGCGAAACTGCAACAAGAAAGCAGAAGATCCGCAAGTTTCATCAATAGTACAGAACCAGGCAAGGTCTGAAGGAAGCGAAAGGAAACAAAGGAGGAGCGATTTGGTATATGAGAGTTGCATGAATTAGGTTCGAAGGAGGTAATCGACCTTTTGCATAAGTTCGGGTATCTGAAATGGTTTGGGAACGATGTCGTCCTATGATTCGAGTTAGCGCGAACCAATAGATATACCCAGAGCGAACATACCATCCCAGCCTCAGTAGCGACACTCATTTGCTCCATTCTGGCGTTGGCTGTAACAGCAATTATAGGTACGTGATCAACCTTACCTTCTCTCTCCAGATCACGTATCGCTCGAGTTGCCGCTAAGCCATCCATTATAGGCATTTCAAGATCCATCAATATGATTGACAAATCCATTGGTCGATTCGTCGTCTCGCCATCATTTTTGGCTTGGTTGTCCCTCCACAACATCGTTTTGGAAAGAAAGTCCAAGGCCTCGCCACCGTGGTTTGCAACATGAACAGTACAACCAGCGCTTCGAAGTTGTTTGCTCAAGACCTTCTGGTTTATCAAATTATCTTCTACGAGGAGAATATGATAATTGCGTTTCGGTCGTGCACCGAGTGACACCGTATCCGTTGCCGCTTCGTTTGACGTCAGGCTAGTAAGTGAGGTGTTTCTTGTATGGTTTCCACTTCCTAGTCCTACTGAAAGCCGGGCTTTTATATAGAATGTAAAAGTGCCTGTAAGATGTCAGTCCATTCTTGCTTCAATACCGACCAAATCAAAAACTAAGAACGGCCAACTCTCGAAGATCGAGGTGTATGAAAATATCAATTAGAAGTTCTCTTGAAAAAGCGAGTCTGGTTTTCATTGGTCTGGGAGATTGAAACTTACTGCCTTCTCCTGCGGCTGAGGAGACTCCAATCTCTCCTCCCTGAAGTTCCGTGAGTTCCCTTGAAATAAACAACCCGAGACCTGATCCGCCGTACCTAGCAAAAAATCAGTACAAAGTCTTCTCGGCAGAAGAAAGTTGAGATAATTTCAAATAGGGATGAAGTCATGAAAACAAGGGAATTAATTGCTTACTGGACATGAGTTTTTACACTCGCTTGACTGAACCGCTTGAATAGCTTCGCCATCTCTTCTTCAGAAAGGCCTCGACCGGTGTCTTTAACCGCAAGAAAAAGATATACCTGCTGACCGGTTCCCCAGTCAGTCTTAAGCGTGGGGTCTGGTTTCGATTCTTTCGATGGAAACCATTGAGTGCTACATTCTAGATTTATATCTCTCCTCGAAGTAGAGGCGAGAAGATAGACTGATATCTCGCGTGTGTCTTCAGATCGTGTAAACTTGATTGCCTATAATTTCGTTAGGGCCCATAGAATTGATCAGTGATGGAATGTGAGCGTTGATGAATTTAGTGTCCTAGTACGTGGGAAGAACTCAATATTCTTCAGTTGATGATGGCTTTCGCCTCCCAATGGCTCCCAACTATGAGAGAAATCTTACATTTGTCAACAGGTTTATGAAGACTTGTGTCAACCGAACAGGATCACAGAAAACCCAATCCACTTGCAACGTCTCATACGATTCATCCACAACGAAGGAAACCTTGAGATCGTGCGCTTTCATCTCACTATCAAACATCTTTAGAGTCCTTCGTATTGTTGACTCGACCTGGACCTGAACTGGTGACACATGAAGTAATGCTGAATTCAGCTTGGAAAGAGTCAGGACGTCATCAATGATTCTCTTTTGGTGTTGAGCGCAAAGAGTGATGGTTTGTGCGGCTTCGAAGTTGCTTTCAATCTGGTCACTAGTCATAATGGCGGGTTCTGCCTGGCATTTAATCTCAAGGAGTGAGGTCGCTATCCCATCTGCGCAGAGCATAATTGCCGAAAGGGGGTTGCGCATTTCATGACTTGTCATGTCGATGAAGGCCTCCTGTTGCCTTTTTGCTTCTTCTGCTTGGAGGCGGCTGTTAAGTTGAACAGATTCTGCCCACTTGAAATGGCTTATGTCCGTGGTACATCCAAAGACTTTGGCAATGCTCCCGTCATCATCTAATTGGGGCAAAGCTAGAAACAGTATCCATGTATTATCGGCTTCCTTGCTTTCTTTCCGTATCCACGGTTTTTTGAGCCGCAGCTCTGACGTTATCTCCTCCTTTTCTTCAATTAATTTCTTCCAATCTCTGTGAAAAGTCTCGTGGTCTTCGGGTTCGACGGATTTTAGAAACGAGAGCGGCGAGTGATCTTCCAGGTTTCTTGGCAATCCAGTCATCTCGTACCATTGTGCTAGAAGATGGGGTAGTCAGTAGTTGCCTATCAAAAAGAAAATGTCGCGGGATTCGGCACAGGACAATGCGGGGGTTCAGGAATGATTCAGGAGTGATTCAAGAGAAAAATAAAGGGAAGAACGGTGTCCCCAATACCTACAATTTGCCCAGGTGATGGTTCCTTGATAATCGAAAGTTACCATACCACATGGTGCTAGTTCCGCCATCTGTTGAAAGTTTCTGGAGTAAAGGGCTGCTTCTTGCGTACGTTCAGCCAGCTTCCCCACCAGCTCCGCCCGTTCATTGGCATTTTGCTCAGCATTCTTTTGACTTGAAATGTCGGTTATGCAACCCATGATGCTTTTCAGTTTTCCGTCTTCATAAAATTCCTGGTCGCAAGATGCCAAGATCCATTTTTGCTTCAATATGCCATCGGTTTCATCAATCCAAGGATTGCGAAGCCTGAGCTCAAAGGTCCTCCTGTTGTGATTTAGTAATTGTTGGAATTTGGTGCATTTGGGGGCTTTTTACCTGCCCTTCACGGTTGTCAAAATCTCCCATTCGATTTTCATCTTGTCGTGCTCTACTTCCGAGATCACATTCATGAAGCTCATTTCTGCTTCAAGGCCTCGAGGATGCCCAGTGATCTGATACCACATATCATTTGCATAAACAATATTTCCCTCAGGCGAGAGATAGTACATTCCAACGGGGTTCAATTCGGTGAGAACTCTGAATTTGCTCTCACTATCGGCGAGCTGCTTGGATAACGATGATTCCTCTGGAATGCTCTCGCTATTCTCGGGACTCCGCGATCTTCTGGGTGTACTGGCCTGTCTTTGGAGGCGTTGATTGGGTATATGCGAAGCACTGACGACCCGGAAACGGTTTCTCAAAGTTGTACATGACCAATACATTCCTGAACCTTAGTTAGACACAAGGTACTTCAAGATTTCTAACAAAACAAAATGATTTCCAAAGATAGCATTCCGACACTCGTCACCACATAATACTCGTTTACAAAGCTTGAACAATATCATTCTTCTTCCAAGCGGCGCTTCGAAGATTTCCAAGACGGGCGTTGATGTTTCTAGTATACGCGAGTAAGACAGGACATACACAAGGAAAATTGGTCCGGAAAGAAACATGAATTCTGTTGGAGTAATGGCGTTGATAAAATACTAAGCAAAAAACGCTTTCGAACCACTCACCACGAAATGTATGCCTCGGTAACCAGCCTTCTGAAGAAGCACTGAGGCTGGGTGAAGTCTTTGCCCAATCTCGAAACTCGATTTCCGCCTGAGAAGTTGCCTCCTGGGAAACTGAGGTTGGTGTTGGCAAGTCAACTCCAGGATAAAACGTTTCTGCTAGAATCACACCTCTTAATTCGTCAAAGAAGCGCAGGGATTTATTGCAAAATACCACATTCATGCCCGTACCACGATCATCAGGTGCTGGGATTTCAGTTGGCCGAAGGTCTAAGATGAAAGTTGGTCTTGTGTCTTCGTCCAGTAGCTCCGTGATTCCAATGTTCTGAAACGAAGGAGGGGAATGTGGTAGCTGGTCCGAATCAAGATGGTCTTCGCCTGTGGTTGATGTGAGCGATTTGCATTCATTGCATATTCCGAAAAGTTTATATTACCCTCGGAGCTGCTGGCCATCCCATCAATACTGGCTTTAGGCGTTATCCGTTCCCCATTGGAACCCTTGGCCATCTTTGCATGGTGATAACCACGCTTCCTTTCGGTCATGCTGCATGAGGGTAAGAATGTTAATGTTGGTTTGTCAGACGTTGGTAAAGCTTCGGGTGCTGGCTAACGGTAGTTACTGCCTCCTTGCTAAAAGGTTGTTGGTCAATGGAGCCTGCAAAGGAGGGTAACTCGGTAAGGCAAGAAGGTTAGCTAGCTGGGGTACGGCGGGGTTGAGTGCATGGGGAAGGAACCGTCGAGAGACCCTGGTTATCATCGGTTCGATCGCGTGTTCATGATTGAGCCGGGGATCACAAAGGGGGGCTGAGGGGGTATCTCGAATAGACAGCCTTCGGACGTCTGTCAATTGAGATGAGGTTGATGTCTTGAGGGCTTGTTCCCGCGTCTCGCACGTGACTCGTGTACTTTGAGCTTCGATCGAGATCTGTTCTCAATTTTGCGGGGAAAAAAGCAAACCCAGCCAGCTGAGGTTGTACTTGTACATATCATTCCCCTCCCTCTCCCAAAAAAGTTCATCTAACCACATCTAACAGATCTCTAGAGAACAGCAATCTGCACTTTAAGTGGTGCGACATGATAGTGCCAAGGGCCTGCAAGGCTTCTTTGCAGAGTGCAATGCATGCGTCTTTCGTTTGGATTTGCCTCAGTATCACGACATGACAAATTCTGGGTAGGCGCGTCTCACATGAACTTATCAACATCCTAAATAGCCTCAATATCTTTTCGCGATTGAGAAAGGCGGATGCAAGGTAAAGTTACCTGTTTTCCCAATACCAGACATCTGAACCCCTCAGTTCCAATGTCCCTCCACGATCAAGTGATCTGGGGAGTTTCTTCGGTTGCCCGCTATCTTTCGAGCAAATCAAAGTGTATAAAGCCGGTCAATCTAGCCCATTCGTTATTCTTCAAAAGCAACATTCATTCAGATTTCAATATTTCAACTTGTCAAGCTCTCACTCGCCACATGTCTCAAGCCACCCAGTCTCATCTGGTCTCAGCTTCCAACATATGAGTCTGGCGTCCGTTAGCGTTGCTTAATATCCACTCCAGTCGAATAGATATCATCAATTGGGGATTGAAATCGCTTGTCGTGTCCCTTTTGATCGAAGATAACAACACGTAAGTTACCGCTGTTTCGCCCACGGGTTCTTCTCTCTCAACTATTACTTAAGAAAGATTAAGAACCAGAGTTTTCCAACACTCTTCTCACTTCGACAGAAGAGCTACGCCAACCATGCAGGCCAGCGCATTTACTTTGTTCAACTTCCTCCCGCCTGAGCTTCGATTTGATATTTGGACGATGTCCCTCCCTGGCCCAAGATGGATCAACAAATTCCCAATCGACCAGCTACCAGTCGCAATGCTTGTCAGTCATGAATCACGTACTATTGCTCTCCAGAGCTACTCGCGGTTATCAAATCACCCTTACGCTTACATCGATTGGAAATACGACATCATCAATGCAGACTTCCTCGGAGATTTCGAGTCTTTCCTGACGCCAATCGAGATATCACAAATCCAAAATCTTGCCATCCGCCGCTTTGACCAGGATGACGATAATCCAAGTACGATATGGCAGCGGAATCCTACATATTGAGGATGGCCATTATGCGCCTTTCGATTTAATTGCTCTACTACCCCATGGGGAGGGTCGGATCGTCGTGATTGGGTTTTGGATGAAGAGAAATTGAGGTCTTTAACGTCTTGTCTCTTAATTGTTCCGGCCGGAAATCAGTTGATCTTCCTCGGTGGGAAAATCATGGGATATGATGATGTGGTTTCTACGATGCAGGCCGACCTTCATTGTTCCAAGAAATTGTCAGCCGATAGCAGCATTTGTAATTGCAAATCTTCGGTCCATCCGGGTATTCAATTGGTACAGGAAATAGCTGGGCATAAAGGCATGAGGCTTGTTGATCTTCGTTGGAAGGAATTAACTGGATGATTCTGCAAGGACTCTGAGTGACCACCATTTTGTAACTTTATTTGAGGTTTAGGGAAATCAAAACAATGATACTCGATATATGTTTGTTTTATTGGAGCAGGGTATGCTGGTTTGAACAATTCAGTGTTTCTCTTGGTTTTCTTACTCATGGTCACGTGACTACTCATATTGATCTCGCTCGGCGGGGGTGATATAATAACTCATCAGCTCGCAATGAAATTATCATATTCATATTGCAAACCAAAAATGAAGTTGGCAAGTGAAGGTTTGAAATGTCCTTCAACAGCTCACAAAAGAACTCGCTAAACTCCCACCCTAAAAACTTCACCCGACGCGGCTTGCTTGCACTCTAATTTTTCTCCAATTAGATGACATGAACCTCCTCCACCACGCACTCAAGACTCTCCGATTCATCTCCCCAAACAGACATCTACGTCAATATCACAGCAAAATGGCACCCGAAAACCCAATTCCTTTCCCGGACGGTTTCGAGACAGCAGACGAATACGTCGATTCCCTCCTAAAATTCTCAGCCGCCTCCACAATTTTCCAGACCCTTTGCGGTGGGGTCCACATCCTAGATTTCTTCACCCGAACACCATCCCTCTACCACAGTGTCATTCCCTCAGAATGGCGTTCCTGGCTGATGGCTCGCGATTCGATGGAATTATTGGATTTTTTCATGCGCGATGATTTGGAGGTTCCGAGGGAGGATGAGCCACCGGCGAGTTTGCTGAAGTATGTTAAGGATATTAGGAAACATTCTTTGCAGAGAACCCTTCCTGTTGAGAGGGAGAAAGAGAGAAAATTACCTAGAGCTGTGAGTGTGGGTATGGTTCCGAAGAAGATTCATGAGGTTAGTCGGTTTGCGGATTATGTTGTCAAGGTTGCGGAGGATGCATCGGCCATTTCGGGGAAGGAAATCACTCATTTTGTGGATTTTGGAAGTGGACAGAATTATCTCGGTCGTACGCTTGCTTGTTCGCCTTACAATAAACATATTGTGGCCGTGGAGAGTAAGGAGTTGAATATCAATGGGGCGAAGAGGATGGATGTCTTTGCGGGTGTGGGCAAACGGGAAATTGTCATGAGGAATAAGAAGGCATTCCGTCAACTTCAAAACAATTCCAAACCAGTGGAGGATTTGAGTCCTAAGGATAGGAGGTTGGTTGCTACTACTGTTATGCCGGACTTGGAAGGTGTGGACTTGAGACCAATCAAGGATCTTGCAACGATATATACTCCTGCCGAGGGTAAGGGATATATGCAATACGTGGAGCATGTCGTACAAGATGGCGATCTCTCCAACGTGGTTACTCAAATCGAAAAATTGAGGCTGGAAGCCCCTCTTGGAAATTTGCAGTTGACGAATGGGAATTCTGTAAATCCTGCACTACCTGACGTCCTCGAAGAGATTTCGAAGACTGAAGAGGTCCGTCTGATGGCTATTTCCATTCATTCTTGCGGCAATCTTTCACATCATGGAATCAGATCGCTCATCCTTAATCCCTCTGTTCAAGCAATTGCCATAGTGGGATGTTGTTACAATCTCCTCACCTCGTGTCTTGGACCACCAACAGTCAAGCATCCTCATATTCGAAGAAATATGAAACCTATCAATGCTCCTCCGGGAGGCATGAAGGAACTTTCAGAAAGCGATCCCCATGGATTTCCTATGAGCCATAGACTTGCAAAATACGACGGCGAAGGCATTCGATTGAACATTACAGCTAGGATGATGGGTGTCCAAGCACCCTCAAATTGGACAGCAAAAGAGAGCGATTCATTCTTCACAAGACATTTCTACCGTGCCCTACTCCAAAAAGTATTTCTCGACTACGGAGTTGTCTCAATGATTAAAGCAGACGAGAGCAGCCCTGAAAGCACAGAACCAGTTATAATCGGATCACTGAGAAAAAGTTGTTACGGTTCATTCACGAGTTATGTCCGCGGGGCTCTTGAAAAACTCAAAGCTGATCCGGAAAGAAGTTTGAACATGGATACTACTATGGGACGGGCCACCGATGAAGACCTTGATGAATACGGAAGGAAATATGATGAGTTGAAGAAGGAACTGAGTGTTACTTGGTCATTGATGGCATTCAGTGCTGGGGTTGTGGAAAGTCTGATTGTAGTTGATCGTTACCTGTTCTTGAAAGAGCATAGTGATTTGGTGAAGGAGTGTTGGGTGGAGCCTGTCTTTGAGTATAAGCAAAGTCCGCGAAATCTGGTTGTGGTCGGTATCAAACGGTGATAAGGAGCTAGTCTGGGGAGATAGTGGAAGATGACAAGCAATAAAATATTTGTAAAATGTATCTGGGAAATCGCAACAAAGAGGTGTATTCAGTGTGCTGAATCCTTCCGATGGTGGGGAGCAATTATGTTCACTACCAAGAAACAAGTGTGGGCAAAAAGTACTCAAGTACTCAAGCAGTACTATGAGTTACTCAGAGTAGAGTAGAGTAGAGCAGGTACCCACTATTTTACTCTACTCTACTACACGGTTGAAGAAACCAAAGTTTGCATGTTCTTGCTTGGGGTTTGGGATATTCAAATCATCATATCAATGGATAATTGAAGGGAGCAAACATAATCAGAAAGGTTATATTAAACATTTAGTAACACAATTCATAAAAGTCGCTGGTCGTGATGCAGTATTAATCTATTCTTGTTCAGACCAATGGCGCCTTCTTCTTGATACCCAATGCAGCCGCATGATCTTTCTTCTTCTTGACCACCCTCTTAAAACTTGGCGGTGGCATAGACATAGCAGCTTCCTTCGTAATCGGTGGAGCAATATCCTCCGACATATCCTCGTCTTCAATAATTTCCTCCATAGCTTCGTGCTGCCGCATAAACGCCCTCCTCGCTGCCTCTTCGTCTTCCTGTTCTTGTCGTTTCTTCTCGTCGTCCACGGTTTCCCTCGTTACTGTGACTTCTACTCCGTCCTTTCCCATCCTTTCATTCCTCGCATTTCGTGTTCGGATCTCATCAAGCGCATCTGCAACAGCCATTTCTCTCTTCGCATCAAGAGTCTTGGTCTCTAATTCTTGCATAGCATTCTTCTCTTCCTCTTCCCTTTCTAATCGATCCAACCTCTCCTCATCACTCTCCTGCTTCCCACCACCATTCATCCGCCAGGGTTCCGTATTCCTCTTTGCGCCTCTTTCGCATTCATAATCCATGTTCTTTGGGTCGGTCTTGAACGTAATTTCTCCTGAGCACCGCGTGCATCGAATATAGAATCGGTATATGGGTATTGAGTAGTATTTTTCCTCTGTGGTCTCCTTCCGCGCGTTGAACTTTCGACCCTTGTAGATGTACTCTCCACAGGCTGTACATTTCATGGGAAATGGTGCCATCAATCGTACTGTCTGTACTTTTGGACCAGCTTGCTTTGGAGCGCGCGACCGGGTGATTTTCGACGGGTCGAAATCTGGGGGGTAGTATTTCGTGAGGACCTTTCGTTCAGACATGGTGGGCGGCTGTCAAGAGAGGAGGTAGTTTGGATGGGCGTTTGTAGTTGAGACTCAGCCTCTTCTCGTGGGTGTCGAGGATTCCAATTATCGATAAGAATCCAGAACGTGTCTTAGTCTAGATTGGGTATCGTATTGAGCTTGCGTTTATGTTTGCGCTTCGTTTTGTTCAATAAATGTTGACAAAAGTTAGAGTAGATACCTTAGTGCAGCCTCGAACTTGTAGCATCACGTGCATATGGTTCAGCCTCGCGTCTCCCAACCAAAACATTCGACAACAACATCTCGAGGACGCGATCTTATCCAAGGCTGTAAAACCACTTTCACTCGACGACCGGTGGTAGGTTATTTGGTCTCTTTGGTTTGTCGATATTCTCCTTCGGATTGCCTATGAATTCACCAGTTTCCCTACGAATACCCCGCGGTACAGGATGGAGAAGTTCTTGAGGGATTGGCGCCAGGATGCGCTGAATAAACACCAGTACGATTCGGCCATCTTCATAGGTGATAAACTATTCGCATTAACTGGTATACACGATTCTCGCATTGGAATTGAATAGGCATGCTAATTCCATCTTCAGAAAATGACAAAGATGCTTTCTGGCTTGCCCAAGTCCACTTCTCGACGGGCAACTATACTCGAGCCCAAAGTTTTCTCTCGAAAAAGGATTTGATTACTCGAAACCCTTCTTGTCGGTATCTTGCTGGCCACTGCTTGATCAAACAATCGCGATTTGAAGAAGCCCTCGGGGTACTAGGCGACAAGAACCCCACACATCTCATCACAAGTTCGAGTAATAGCCGGCGGAAACTTCAGCATACAAGTGGGCATAACAGGACAGGCTCTAAGTTACTGAGTAGGGTGGACCGGCATGATAGAAGAGATGAAGTCGCTCAGGAAGATGCAGCAAATATTCGATTTGAGGCAGCCATGTGCTTTCTCCGAGGACTTTGCTATGCGAAGCAAAACGCATTTGATCGCGCCAAAGAATGCTATAAAGATGCCGTCAGGATAGACGTGCAGTGTTTTGAGGCCTTCGAGCAGCTAATGAAGAACTGCCTAATGTCACCGGACGAGGAGTGGGAATTCTTGGAGTCCCTCGATTTTGATGCAATCTCGATATCTGACGATACATCTTCCTCTCAGGAAGCGGCGGAGTTCACGAAGATGCTTTATACCACGAGATTATCGAAATATAAAAATCCAACGGCTTTCACAGCTGCTACAGAAACCCTGTCTACACATTACAATCTCGCCACGAACCCCGACCTACTTCTCGCGAAAGCAGACCTTCTCTTTACACAATGTAGATTCAAGGATGCATTAGCAATTACTGGTTCCATTCTGCAAAACGACAAGTATAACTTCAGTATATATCCACTGCATCTCGCATGTTTGTACGAACTGGGTCTGAAAAACGCACTCTTCCTTGTTTCACACGACTTGGCGGATAACCACCCAGAAGAACCTTGTGCTTGGCTTGCGGTTGGAATATACTATCTTGCAACGAACAAGGTTGCTGAAGCTCGTCGTTATTTCAGCAAGGCGAGCATGATGGATCCACATTTTGGTCCTGCTTGGATAGGTTTTGCGCACACCTTCGCAGCGGAAGGGGAACACGACCAAGCAATATCTGCGTACTCAACAGCAGCCAGACTTTTCATGGGCACACATCTTCCACAACTATTCCTCGGTATGCAAAATCACATGCTGAACAATATGACACTCGCGGACGAATTTCTGAAGACTGCATATACTCTTTGTAAAACGGATCCTTTACTATTGAACGAGATGGGGGTGGTTTTCTATCACCAAGAACGACTAGAAGATGCGGTGGTCATGTTCACAAAAGCACTAGAGGTGGCGGACGAAATTGACAGTGATTCTCAGGCATGGATTTCGACTCGAGCCAATCTTGGGCATGCGTATCGAAGGTTGCAACAATGGGACTTGGCGTTGGCGGAGTTTGACGAGGTTTTACGACAAGGTGGAAAAGATCCTTCTGTATTTTGCGCAAAGGGGCTTGTTCTTATGGACCAGAAAAGGCCCCATGATGCGGTCTACGTCTTTCATGAAGCATTAGCAATCGCACCACAGGATGCAATTGCAACGGAGCTACTAAATAAAGCTCTCGAGGAAACAGCAGGTGGTGATGCCCCAGGTGTGGATGATATTGACGTGGACGAGGATTTCGAAAACGCTTTCCCTCTCCGGCAATCAGCTTTTACGAAAGTCAATGGGCGGAGGCAGAAAGGCTTAGGATTCCTATGAATAATGTGTTTGGTGGTATTATAGTATCGTTATGAAACATTAACGATTGATTGATGGGCATTTTTGGAAGCATTCGAGCAGCGGGCATAGCATATCTTGGCGTTTTTGGTTGAGCTGGTTGGGCATCAAAAAGGGTGGGCAGATCTGGATGGTGTTGAGAGGGGAGGTAGAGGCTATCACTGTAGTCAGTGGCCATCTCATTAATGAATTATAATATGAAGATTATGTACGAGTTAGGTATGTTCAAGTGCCTATACCGAAGTATCTTTTGAAAGATTGGGTAGTTCCTACTTCATCCATGGCTTGCTTTCAAGTTCTATCATCGTTTTTGCTACTTAACTTTGGTTCTTTTTCACGACTCGTTGTTTTTGTATTGGATTTATCAGTGTTTTTCTCCATCGAATTGCATTTACGCCTCTTCAGTTTTGCCATTTTTGCTCCGCCTTTTCAGTATTTGTAATGTTCTATTCGAAAGCTTGCGTAAAACCAATTGGGCGAATCTTCAGCGGTTTTCCTTAGTCAGTCTCAACGGCACTTATTCCTATTTCAGCAGCTATTGTTTTGCGGGGCTGGAAGCTACCCAAAATGCAAATTGGTGGCAACCCCTCCTGACAGTGATTGCTCCTCAGTGGAAGATGGCTGTATCACTGATTGTACCAAGTATCAAAAATCAGTTATATTGCTAAAGGAAAATTTCGTTAAAAGCCAAAACTCATTCTGCATCAATCTCCTTCACCCTTCCGAATTGATCTCGAGAAATAAGAAATAAAGAATGACGTTACGAAACCTCCCCCCTTCACTTCATTGCCCTAAATAAACAAGCAAAACAAAACTGCGCAAGAACTGTCAACCTGAAAACCTCGCATCATTTTCCTTCATCTCTTCTCGCCTCCTTCTCCGCCCCGGGATCTCTCGCCAATCACACGAGAGCAAACCCGTGCTTCTCCTTCTGGTGGGTTCGCAACTTCTCGAGGCGACAGTACCCCTTTCCTCGGTTATTGGTGCACTCTGGGTAGTAGCAATGGTGCTTGATACCCATGTGGACTGACTCGATATGACGGGCAAGATCGGGGACGCGAGTGAAGGTTTCCATACAGTACTGGCAAGGTGTGCGTGGCTTTGGAGCGACAGGTTCTTGTACCATGGGTAATTGGAATCCTTCTGCTGGTAGAATTGGGTACATCGGCATTGCAAATGCGTTCATGTTGTTCAAAGACTGCGGTAGTTCGATTGGGGTGAAAGCCACATTGTCAATTGGTTGCATGCGTTGCTGCGAGATCTCGGTAGCGTAATTGAGATTCATTCCGACATTGTCGTACACTGAGCTCTCCTGTCCGACCCAATTTCCTCCATGGGGGAGGTGGGCTGCCGGCCTTCTATTAAGCTCACTGTATCCTGTATTCGAAGTAATGGAGTCATTGTAGTACGCGAGTTCTTGATGAGTGGATCCTAAGCCTGCGAATGTTTGCGACGGTACAAAATCATAGTTCAAACCAACATTCTGTGTGCTGCATGAACTTCTCTGCCTAGTAGCTGAAGGGACTGCATAGTGCGGAAACTGATAAGAAGCTGGCTGCTCAAGTAGATAATCGTTGTCCTTGGTGTTCAGATCGAAGGAGATATCACGTGGTGTAGCAGCCAGAGGAATAGCCCCCAGAGGACTTTTAAAAGGCCTACACAATGATTAGTAAAAAAAAATCCGTACTCACCCTGCCGAAGATGCAGGATGTGTCACTTGGTCTGGAGCTTGGTTGGCCAAGAGGTTCTGAGGCAGTGAGGCGGATGGTGGCGGGGGCGACGCCAAGGGCGAGGGCGTGGGCGAGGGCGAGGGCGAGGGCGACTGCATGCTTTGTTCGAGCGAATGGTGAGCTGAGGGAGTGCTGGAGGAGAGTGCTGACCAAGAATGAAGACTTGCTTCTGAGTGGTAGAATGGGCAATTTTCCATCAAAACTCAAAGGGGAATGCTCATGCTTATATCTTTCGCACTGTGGTTCACGATGCATGCGCCTAATCCCGGCTCTTGCATACCAAAGCCACAAGCCAATAGGGTCTTCGCCAAAGCTTCATCATTCACAGCCCCAAATAATGAAGTATTTAAATAAGCCAGTGGTGATTCTATAACTACTCGAATCTTACTCCCTCATATCATTTCAGTGACTAGCTGCAGCGGTTCCTTTCCACCACTCGCGACGTCATCATGTACAAACAAGGTAATGGGAGTCAATGGCCAAAAAGCGATCCGAGTGCGGTACGACCACTGTTTACTTGCAGCTATGAAAGGAGGGGGAAAACCTGCACGAAGACTTTTGGCAGGCAGTGCGACCTTCGGTAAGGCTGCCTTTAACTCATCGCCAATTATTTTCTTACAGCGTTCCCAAACCAGACGACATCAAAAGAACCACACACGACCATCACGATGTCAACAATGCACCAAACGATTTCCCTCTCCCAAGGACTTAGAAAGACATAACAATTCTGTACACGATCACACCATCAAGTTCTTTTGTACCCATGACTGGTGCCGGGCCTCGATAAAACTTTATGGTCCTGATTCTCAAGAATGGTTCAACTCTGGATTTTCGAGAAAAGATCATTGGCAAAAACATATGAGAAAGGACCATTGGGCTAGTCGAGATTTTATGAAGGATCTTTGGAAGAATGGTACTCTGATTGCAAGAAAAGCTGACGGAAGGTGGATTCCTGTTTTTCCGAAAGTGTTTGATATTCCATCACAACCACCTGAGGAAGAAATTAGGTAAAATCACAACAAACATTCCACGACCTACTTTTGCTAACAATTTCAGAGAGTTGCTCGCTAAACTTGAAGAGGAAGACCATGAACCATGGATCGCGTAATTTTTAGTCTCTGGGTGATAGATTGCAAGTAGATTTTGAGGAAATGATATTCTATGACAGTCACCTGACCTAGCCCCCTTTCGTCATGGAATAGCCCACTTTCCCACTAAACTAGGTACTTGCATTTCCCACCATGCTTTCCATCGACTTAATTCACAATTCCGTAATTCTATTCTCGTCCAAAAATCATCTGCAATCGAATAAATCATCTCCTCTAAACACCCTCACCGACTTCCAACAATCCATAGAGCGGAGCACGTCAAATGCAAAGGTCCCGCAAATGGACATTTGAATACTGAGAAGAAGAGTAAGGGGAGCTATACTACCCATCGGTCAGCCACCACCAACGCCACCACTTTTCCAACATAAAAAAACATCCCATTTCGCCAAAGCAATTCAATTTATCTCGTCTCGCTGCGAGAGGAACTCAGTGGACCTAGGGCCGGACACTGAATTGCAAATAGGAAAAGAACAACGCGACCTCTGGCACGAGTTAGGCTATGACCCCAAGTTTCCCATATTTCCAATATCTCGTGGACCCTTCCACCAGCCTTTTGTTTGGGAGCCAATACTCTTTTCCCTGCTCTTTCTACTGCTCTGGCTTGTAATAGACATCTTAATGGAAACTTCAAGAGAGATACATCCACAAAATCCTCCCCCTCCCTTCTATCCTCGGGACTTTAACTCTTTTCAACAAGATCCATACTTCTACTTGGTTTCCGCCCTCCACTTGGCAGCAACCTTCACTGTATTTCAATCTGGTTACTCCCATTTACCGTTCTCAGCTCTCAACGAATGTGGAATCGGCGAAACGAGATGCTCAAAGCCATGAGTGTTGAATGGTCTTGGTACGGTATATTCATAAGTACAGATAGTCCATCACAGGACCCAAGAAGATATATACCTTGTTCCCGAAAGACTTTGCTATTTGAGAAATTCAACTTAGCACTCCATGTCGCAACTCCGGAATCACGCGGGCTTGCGGACTACTATTTTCTAAGAAATATTGTCAAGTACTTTTGTGCCTGTCAGATAATCGTCACGGTATTATTAGTCCTCATATTTCATGACTTCCACGTCAATGATTGATTCTGGGGCTTCTACATAGGTATTTTGGGAGTGTTTATACCTCTAACACTGCCGTGTTACCAATATATGGGCTGGTATATGAAGTTGGGAGAACCTGCCCGTGATATCAGGCAAGGCTGCTTGATGGAGAAAGCCATGTATCCTCCAGAGAAGGAAAAGCTAGGAACATGGGGCGAAAGAACTTATCAAGAAGCAAGAAAAAGACTTGAGGAGGAGATTTGGGATCTATTAAAGGACGATGCTGAATCGGAGGCGGAGTTTCTGGAGAGACGAGAGAAATACTTTGTCCCCCTTTTGAAAGAAATTGTGATTTGATTTCACAAAGGGTTTCCAAGCTTTATATTATTTGTATATTTCATGATAATGGCAAGAGAGCTCCCAGCAATACAACAAAACCAAAGTTCATAGCCCTCGACTTCTGTGCGGTTGATTTCGAAGGTGTAGGTGTTGAAGCGGTGCCACCCAATGTAGGCAAGGGGTCGCTGTGGGTGTGACCGCAATTCCCTGTAGTGGGGGCGTAGAAGCTGTTGGACTAGTTGAAGATGTTTTGGAAAGCGTAGGAAACCCAGTCGCAATATCATCTCTCGTTTTAGAAGAAGTCGCCTTTGAACTCTTTGTCGAAGTTTTAATGCTTGCCACCCCGCTCGTCGAATCCGGATCAATACCCTCGTCCTGCCATCTCCATTCCCACCCGCAACCATCCCCGAAACCGGCGTCCTCAGTAACAACACTTGGTCACTTCCTCACACATCTGAAATACTTTCGATTCGAAAGCCAGGTGACATTTGCATGTTCGATGTTTCGTTCTAATACGCATTTACGCTGGCAATTGAAGGCCGTGCATGGAATATTGTCTTGTAATCGTATATATATTTCTTCGGCGTCTGTCGTCCAGTTGGTGAGTGTGGTATCTGTTAGAGTAAAGCTATTGGATTTCGAGATACCATAACCTCCTGGAGATTCAGGTGATCAGGAATGGATGAGGACGTGATAAGATGTAGGAGGTCCCACGTCGTTGGGTATATTAATGGTATTTATTAGATCGGTTGTTGCTTTTTTGGGCGAAAGGAAACCTAGATGGTCATTAGGAGATATTGCCGGATTGTGAGCTGCGAAGTTATGTACTGACAAATCGGTGAAAGTTCAGAGTAGGGTGCCTTTGCACCTAGATATAATCTGTAACTTTCGGCTGCAATGAAATTGACGCGCGACACTTGAACATCCGTACCAGCCTTTATCGTGTTTGGAACCTCGAAATCGGGCAGCTCGTTCACTATGGTGAAAATAAATACGAGAACGTATAATGTGAATCTATATGAATACATGACAATACCGCGCCTGTGCTGCCTAATTGCAGCTAGACACTACGGGAAGTAGACGGTTTGAATGGACGAACATTGATCAAAATGATGAGATAGAAACTTGGATGTCGTGGCAGCCCACAAGATTATCAATAAGAATTAAACAAATTTGCAGAGAGGCGGCACAGATATCTAAACCCCGCCGCATGGGTGATCAATGGGAATACCCCCGATTTTACCAGTTTGTCTGAAGTCCAATGAAAAGTAGATAACGCGATACTAATCTTTCGATGGACATGAAGGGCAATAAAAAAATAAAACTCAAACAATGCAAAATATATCGTCTTCAGTGGCCGCCATTACGCACCCAACAAAAACCAACATAAATCAATCATAACAAAACACACCACTTGGTTCAAGAATATAAACTCTAGGCCTTCGAGACCAGAGGTTCGTAGGCACAATTTGAGCCTGTAAACTTGTTCCCACCTGCAATTTCAAGGCGCCTGAAATTCCATGGAAGTCTTCTCGCATTTCACATTCGTTTCTTGCTCCGCGCTGTGTCTGCCGCACCTCGAGCATGCAAAATTACCGGAATGGTACACAAGCGTTTGTATGGAGACATTGTTTCTCATTATCCGAAGCTCCATGGCTACATATGAGGACGAATTTGTCGCGTGGTGAACGTATGGTGGTATGATGAGAGCTTCAAAAAGTCCGACCGGAGTCCGATCCACGCTGACTAAAACCCATGGCCGTAAATGCGGAGGCTTTCCATAACTCACTCAACCATATTCTCGAGTAGTTTCAATGGCTCCTTCTGAAATATTCCATCGCCCATTGGCTCAAAAGGCAGAGGCGTTATGGCGCGGCCCGCCTTACCCCGTTCTGTCTCTTTGAATTCCTCCGGCGCGAACTTTCCTATTACTGCTTACAGGTTCACGTCAATTCCCATATAAGGCGTTCTCTATTCTTGCTCTACTCCCCTTCTTGCTATACCATTCCACTCGAGATTAATATTAATTCACTTACATCAAAGTACTATATAGCGAGTGGCCCATATCCAGGGAAATCATTTCCCTATCCGCAGAAACAATAAGCTCCTGTGGCACAGCCTTAGTCTTTCTACCACAGAAAAATTCCTCGATTCCTCCTCCCACAGAAATACCCAAACTTCTCAACGATGTCGCGATTCTGGCCTCAAACCGAACAAGCGGAAGACCAACCCTACAGTCATCAAATCCTCTACACACATGTCCTCACACGCGGCCTGCAGATGGGTTCCCTGATAGGCACCGGAATTGGCACATCAGTCTTTCTCCTACGAAACTACAAGATCATCAAACAAAGCGCGAATCCATCCACCTTTTCCACAACTCTTCTACGATCTGCAGGCGTCGGCGCGGTAGTTGGGACAGGATTATTATCTGTGGGATTACCACTGATGATGAGGGGAAAAGAGCCGATCGAATGGCAAGATAGGAGTTGGAGACTTTTATACAACAAAGGACAAGTCGAGTGTGACGATTGGACATATGCGGGGATGGTAACGGGTGGTGCTACGGCAGCTCTGAAAGGTAGTCATCTGGGATGGAGAGGTGTTGCTGGGGGCGTTGGTGCCGGTTCTGTGGTGGGCATGCTGGGATACATGGGCTGGCGATATGGTGTCAAAGGTGGGAAATTTGAGGAAGAAAAGTTATGATTTGAATGAATTGGGACAACTTGTACAACAGAATCTGGGGAGTTATGCTAGGTCATATGGTATGGAGTTTTTGGATTGTGGATAGGTTGAGCTCACTTCTCCGTAGTATGTCTACAACGTTGTATTTACAATTCACGACAGTAATAATTGTCATTTTTCAAACAATCAATCCAAGCGGAATACTTTAACTTTCAACACTCACTTTGTTTCCAGATTGCGGGGACATGAATTTCTTCGAAAAGCTTCAGACTGACAATCTCTAGGGGTATCCTAGTAAATCCTCAAAGTATATCTGTATGATTTCAATCCAGCAAATTTGGTACCTGCGTATCTTGTTTCTTGGCGGTGGGTATATCCCATTCTTGAAAACTTTTATATATGTTGATCGAACCCCAAAGTGCGTGCTTACGGTACCTTTTTTTCTTGGTCCTTGTCAAGCCATAAGCTCGCACACCAATTGGCGGCTCAATTCCATCCTGGACAATCATGGTACTTCGGAACCCCACTACAGCACTAGTCGCTGTTCTCAGCTTCTTGGTCTCTCAATCAGTCTCCAGTCATGGATTCTACGTCGGAAAAAACCTCACCGCTGATGGAAGTGTGATGCTTGGTGGTACTGGGGAAGAAGTATCATCTCACTGGCTTCAAATCTTCCCCGCCAAAGACCATCCGGCCAATGCGACTATTACCGTTGGTGTTACTGAGGATGCCGTTATCCCTGGAGAACTCATCCAAATCCCTCAAGTCGCTCACACATTCCGGTATATTTCGATGGAATACTCAGATTTCGAAGGGTTTCCGGCTCCGTTGGCGAATGGTGGTGTTAATGAGAAGGGTGTTGCGATTCGAGATATCTGGGCCAGCACACGAGACGAGCTATACAACATGACTCCAACGCCACAACTTGGATTACAGTACAGCGATTTGGCACGTGTTGCACTTGAGCGAGCAAGTACTGCCAGAGAAGCTGTCGAAATTATGGGAGACTTAATCGCAAAGTACGGATATGCGGATTATGGCGGAAACTCTCATCTCATTGCAGATGCCGATGAAGGATGGGTCGTTTGGCAGTTCGCTGGAGGAGCTAAACTCTGGGCAGCAGAGCGTCTTGGGCCAAATGAAGTTCGAGTTTTGTATCCTGGGTACATCGAGGACTTTCCAACAAATTTCACTGGAAACCCAGATTACATGGGCTCGCCAAATCTCGTCACTTTTGCTGTTGAGCAAGGCTGGTTTCATCCAGAAAACGAAACCTTCAACATATTCAAGGTTTATGGTATTCAAGGATCTGAGTACTCTGCTCGGGATGGTGGATTCAAGTACATGTCTCAAGCACAACTCGAAGATGCCACTCTCGCCATGGCTCCAGTCACCGAAGAGGACTTATTTAAACGTGTCCGCGATCCTCGCATTTCCGATGACGAAGCTGGTTATGGACAAGTCGTCTCTCTCAAAAACGGAACCGATCCTGATATGATTCGAATCTGGATCGCTCCTATTGGCTCAGTAACAGCACCATACGTTCCTTGGTGGTTAGGTGTTAAGGATGATGCTGTTCCACCCGAATTCGCGGAGCATCGATATCTCACAAAAGGAGCTCCAAGCAGTTTCTTGAACCCAGATTTCCAACTTCAAGAAGCGTCCTTGTTTGCCGGACGTCTATTCAAGCGTGTATTATACTATACATGCTCCAACCCAGATGCCTTCCTCCCTGTGGTCACAACCATGCTCCAAGGATTCGAGAACCAATCTCGTTCAGACTTGAACTGGGTAGAGAAGAGTGCGCAAACTCTCATCGATGCAGGACAAAGAGAAACAGCTAGTGAACTCCTCACCTACTTCTCGCAAACCCGTGCTGGAAAGGCTTTGGATGTTGGGAAAGCCATTGTGGATATTCTTGATTCTTACATCAAGCTCACGAACCAATGGGTCGGACCAATTGGTACTGAGATTAACGATGCTGGTGAGGGTGCTGAGACGGTGAATTGTCTTGTCGGTATTGATCCTGATCAGCCAGCGAATAAGCAGGGGTTGACGAGGAGAACGGAGAATAGGAGGAAGAGGTAAAGGGGATGAAAAGTTATAAGCACATATTTGTATTGTAGTAATTGTTTAATAGTAGTAGAAATGTTGTTATAGGCACATTTCCTAGTGAAAGTTTTATTTTATTTTAATTGTCATCTTGGGGCTATTGGCAGGTAACCTGCAAATAGCACACCCTAGCTCCAGCCACCAACTAAAGGAATGAGTCTCCCTGCAATTTCTTTAACAGGTCGATCAAAGAGGGGCTGAGAGATTTTCGCATAGACTGATTCTGGGGGGGGGGGAAATTAAGAGACTGTGTATGTAGTGAAGTTTCCAAGTTTCTTAGGAGTAAAGTTACTCTTGCGCAATTTTCACTTAACCAAGTAAAACTTTAGTGAAGATTAAAACATCCGTGTTGTTTAAGTAGTCGTCGTAACTTCATTTGTTTATTCCAATTATCTCAATTCTGTCGAACAATCAAAATAAATAAACAAAATCATAATTATGATATAAACTTGACTTCATCCGATAATTTTAATTGCGTCAAGTTTGTTGAATAATTAAATCAAGTAAACGATTTTCGACTGACTCTTACTACCCTCGTCCAAAGTCCACTCGTTTATTTTGGTTATTCTAGAAGGGTTCAAATACTTGAACAATATTCCACCTATTTAACAGAACATAATTGTTACAGTAATATCACCAGGGTTTGGCTAATATAATTCACTTTCTTATCTTCCTAGCAGTAACGATAAGATTCGAGATCTAAATTTCATGCTATAGTATTTGAAACCGCTTCGTTGATTTCTCTGCCAATATATAAAAATATATCAAAACGTGGAGGGTTTCTCGAAATTTGAAGTCCATCTTGCGGCAAAAATTAACTGCATTCCATTTCAACTTGGGTTATTGTAAAAATTTCCAAGGAAGTTCAGCCTTTATGATCTATTCCGTAAACGGTAAAATACTGTTGCTCACCATTTTCAGAGCGACACGGGCAAAGCAAGAAACTATATTGATCCCTCCAAGGGTGAGTGAGCTATATGGTAGAACCCTGGTGAAGAATTAACTTGTGATACCTAGATACAACTTAGAACCTAGGAAGCTAGATGAGAAGATGGTGGGTTGGAGCGATGATGAAAAAAATATGTATCATTTCACTTCAAGTGAAAGAGAACTCGGCTGAGAAATGGGTGGTTACAACAAAAGTACAGATGGGTCACTGAAGGAAGTTGTGAACAAGTCAAACATTAAGACAAGTGATGAGAACTCAAATGACAAATATGTATTCCGTATTCGGGCATCCAACAAGAAATTGCAAAACGTCGCTAAGCCAGTTTTCCAAAACTCTATGCAACCCAACTAGTCACCATTGCCCGCTTCTCCGGAGTGATTGTCGGATTCTCAATGTACCAGGTCTTCGTCGAAGTCTCCGTCACCGTCCCAGTTCTCTTCGGGTCAGTAGTGTAGATCGTCGTTGTTGCTTCTGTTGACGTCGTTTTGACATATGTCGAGTCCAAATTCCCGGGCAATTGATTTATCGCGGAGGAAGTTGTTGCGGAGGACGCAACTCCACCAGTCTCCATTGCCCTCTTCTCCATATCAAGAGTGCTAGTGGGATTCTCCATGTACGAGGTTGTGTAACTAGTAGACGTACTCTTGAAACCCGGTGGCAAACGGTCATCGATACTAGTGGTCGGTCCCAAAGCTGGTAGTGTTGTCGTCGTCCTGACATATGATGAGTCCAACCCCCCTGGAAGATGAATGGTGGAGGAAGTTGCCGAAGGTGAAGTTGTCGTGGGGAATGAGCTTGAGGTCCCCATGTTGGTCGTAGTTATTGTTTGGAAGCCAGAGGGTGGGCTTTGAGCCCGGGCGAGCGAGGAGAGAATCGCGGAGAATGCGAGAACGAGATTTTTGGGTTGCATGGTGGATGGTCGTGATTTGCAGTGGTTTGTTTTATGGTCTTTGTGAATGATTGTGGATTGAGTATGAGAAAAGAATCTTGATTGAAGATTGTTTTATGAGAATGGATGTAGATGGTTTTGATGTAAAAAAGAAAAGGAAAAGGATTCTGGGGAATTGCTACCTATAAATATTCAAACCTTAAGAACTAGAGATACGCTAATTCTTCAGAAGGCAAGAACGATATGGTTTGCACTGAGTGTCATGCATATTCTTTTCACTGAGGTTGCAAACTTGGCAGTAGCGAGCAAGACCAGGGAGAATTGGCAAGAGCGACTTCGTTAGCTAGGTGCGCTGTTTAGCCCCGACCAGACACTTGGGGAGCCGGCTCGAGACGAACCATTTGATGGAAATCTGACATAACTGGTGTTGGCTCTTTCCACATTACAGCATGGGTCGAGAAAGACCGGAGAAACATTTAGCCCACACTATCTTAGGCTACTTACGACGTGTACTGAAAGTAAATGCAAATTCAAGCACCTATCAACTCTAGTCGGAGCGATGGAAGTTTAGTCCCTCGACTACACTAGAATTCCGGTGGAGGATCCGGTTGCTGCTAATGCAAAGACAAAATCTGGGGAAGGAACCGCCATCTGCACCGGCATACACTAGAGAATGCTTGAATCTTAGTGATGTGGCTCAATATTGGTAGGACCAAGGAAAGGTCACTTCGGAAAGAGTCAGAAGGGACTTGCTAGCCACTTCCTAGACATGACGTGGAGCAATAAACAAAAAGGGGAAGGCTCTAAATGTTGTGAGAAATGATGTTCAAGATGCAGAGGAAGGAAAAAGAACGAGGGAAGTCGCATATTTTGTTACAGCCTGAAAGGAACCCCAAGGCAACAAGGCTTCGATTCTTATCGATCGTTATCGCTTCATTGTCTGCCTTGGTTGGTCCTTCTGCAAAATGTTTTCGAGATACTTCTCAAAGGACTCTGAATGGAATCTTGGAATGGCATAAGAAAGGGGAATATTGCCCAAACTTGGAAGGCACAGCATCCACCAACTTCCCAAGAGAGGTATCCACGATTGGCAGAATCCCACTTCCTCCCTTGATTCCACCATTCTCAGAGAATCGACATCAGAACACCGATCGATACCAGTCAAAATGGGTGAACGCAAAGCCTTCTTCTATGGCTAGTGATTCTGCTTTCACACTCCCCAGTTGCCAGCTAACAAAAGGCGTAGGCACTTTGGTACAGACCTCACTCCACCTTATCTCCTTCGAATCGAATACTGACCCCTCACTCGCAGATGGCCAAAGAAGTCCTCTACCGCGTCTGCTTCGCGAATCCCAAAGCAGATCAAGACCCTTCCCTCTCCCTCATCACCTCCCAAATGAAAATTGTTCCCGCGATCCTCCACGGTTACCAACGACACAAAGTCCAAGATGCTGATTACCCAGGCATTCGAGCACAAGAGGGACAAGAGGTGCGGGGTACATATGTAACTGGTTTGACGAACGCATGTATCTGGAAGTTGGATGCGTTTGAGGGCTTCCAATACAAGCGGAAGGAGGTGAAAGTCAGAGTTTTGGACAAGGATGGGAAGGAGATGGGGGAAGAGTTGGATGCTGAGACTTATGTTTTCAAGGTCAATGATTGCCTTGAGAAGGAGGAATGGAGCTATGCGGAGTTTCGGAAGGAGAAGTTGCACGAATGGGTTGGGGGTTCGAGTACTGAGTATGATGGTGAGTCTTCAGAGGATTGAAATGGGGGTGGTTGTATGCTAATCCAAGTAGAGGTTGATAAGCGTGTTGCTGAATCCGAGGCTGCTTTGGACGCTGCGGTTTAGACTTTCTGTCAGCTGTCATCCCCTCAGAGTTCCATACTCGAAGGATCAGGAGAATATATCTGGTGATGAAGGGGTCTTGAGAAGGGTCTGTTTGTCGTTTCGGAGGCAGTACAAAGATATCCATAGATTTTGGTAACGTGGCATACACATGAAGCATCAATAGAAAAAAGTGGAAAGAGAAACAGTGTTGACTCACAAAAGTTTGGTGTTTCCGTTCAAGTCCTCGAGTGCCACAACTCAGTGCCATAACTTACCGCTTAAGCTTTTTGGAAAATATGGAAAATATTTGAGGCTTTTGCTGGCACCACATAAGAACTCGATTTGACGCCCTATACCCGCTCTTGACGCAGGAACGCGGAGACCATTTCCAGCGGCTGAGAGTCGTGAGTCAACCACTAAGTGACAACAAGCACCAGAAGCGAAACTTTGAACATTGAGTATGATCCAGTAGGACGGTTACGCAAAGGCCCGGTTTGGTCACACCCATCGCGACCGCGTTTAAATGTTTCCCTAATAGAAACCTTGAGGTTGAGGGCGACCCCATTCGTGTACATTTTTTGCCACAGGCGTCAACTCCAGGGATTGACCCCTCCACAGGCGAAGGCCGAAACATGCGAGCAATCACGAGAAGGCAGATTCCCATCTCAGTCCAAAGTCCAGGTGGTGTGCCTTTCAAGAGCAGCTGAAGCTGACGAATCTCGCAGAGGTTTAATGTTCGGACGAACACCCCATCGCTATATTTATCCAGTTATGCTTTTATGGAAAAGAACAGGCGAGATGTTTTTGGAAGAAACTGACTCGAGTCTACAAGCACGGTCAAGCTTTAGGTATGATTTGCACTTCGCCACAATTTATTAGGCTTTTGATGCTCCCGAGAGAACAAGCGCAAGTTTTTCGCATGAGGATCTACGGAATCAATGCGAATGTCAAAAACTTGTTACTGTGCCTGTGGCTGAGTTTCTTCGGAGGCGGCGAGAAGATCGTGGACGGGTTGGTACTTGGTTCTGGGGTTTGTGACCGAGGTACGAAGAAGGTACGAGCATTATCACGCACTTGGAGTTTTGGGAATTCAAATGTTGTGGCTGAAGAGGAAGAGCCGATTCTCCTGTATTTTGCCAGTATTCCCGGTGTCAATTTGTGGGTTTCATGGATGAAGAGGTCAAAATAGGTGATTGATTCGTAGCCCATGACCGAGGAATTGATTCATCAATGTGAGTTTAGAAGTTGATGATGTTCGTGAATAATCAGCCCTGACTGACTACCAACCCCCTTATTTTCCGTCATAGGTGATTAAAATCGGGTCTTTTCTCGTTTACCCCAGGAAAAGGATTCATGCACGTCTAACGCTGCTGACCAGCAAGTAAGATGTCGTAAATGAATTTTCTTGGTGATGTGATTCGGTTTTACCAACCGCGGGTTGATTGTCCATTGAGTGGTTGAATGGTTCCCTCCCTTCTTTTAGCTGCTGTCACTTTCTGAGGCCTTTTGCCTGTGAGTGGAAAGTCGAGACGTTGTTTGTTTCATCGTGTCGGGCTCCAGATGCCTAGAAGGGACTCATAGCGGGGTACCGATTGATAACCACGCAAAAGCTCTGAATTGATTGGGATATGCTGAATAAAATTCACAAATAATTCTGGAGTAAAAGAGGACCCGGGATTGAGATCGGCTTTGTTCAAGGTTGAAGGTTGGTCGTTTGTGTGGACTGGTGATGAAAGGAGGCTGGAGTTGGGAAACGAAAGTCGGGTCATCGCTATGTTTCTTTGGCCTCTGAGTGGACAACTCATGCGCCTCACCAGATCCATTTTAAGACATTCCATTCGTTCATGCCAACAGCTAGCTTGGTGTGGCGAAATCCTTGGCTTCACACCGACCTTAGCTTGAGGTATTGATTCGCTACAACAACCTCATCCCTTCTTTCATCCCCCGTTTGTAAAATAAAAGGGGTCCAGCACACAAAATAAATCGGCAAAATTACCGTAACGTATCATGAGAAAGCCAGTAGAAAATATGCAACTGATCTCATCATGACCCTCAATTTTGTTCAGGATGTACGAAAAAAACAATGACTCAACTAGTTCGTGACAGAAACCACCGTCTCTCTCAACCTCTCATCCTCATCATCTCCCCCAGATGTCCGGCTTCACCCTTCATTTCAGATCCACCACCCGGCCCCAAGAGGGAAGAGAGATGCAGGTCCACGAGATGCAGCTCGATAACCCCGGGAATGGCGTGGATGGCGCTGTTTAGGTTTTTAATCGATTGTCCCTATCGCTTATCACTAGTCAGGGGAACTTTTGCCATGTGCAGCTGGCTGCCGTGTAAGACAGCCCCTCAATTCCAAAAAAAATGTTTCGCTAGTCGAGAAACCAAACATCGCCAACCTATCAAGCCCTTGCATTCATCGCATTCCAGTTCCAGCATAAACGTCTTCCTCGCCAACCTTCTGGTTCGTGCCGAAAAGTGGCGGTCTTCAGATCAACTAGCTCAAAAGGCCACTGTGTGATACCACTGGCTGCGCTCAATACACCTCGGAAATCTGTTGTGAGGTAGCCGACCTTGCTGAACCCTGTCCTATCCAAAGAGCCGAAGCTCTACCCCACAGGCTCAGGGTTCTTTTCATCCGAGGCCACCAGAGGCCAACTTTTTACCAACCGATCTTGAATTTTTAAGAGGGGCTCGAAGGGGGCAAGAAAAGCACTCGCAAAAGACGTGCGCGTTTGATAATGCCTCCCCGGTTGGCCCCTCCCCTTGCCTCCCTCCCAATTCCCCGCCTCCCTGCTCAGGGGTACCGCAACGCACGCCAGCGCTGAGAGTTCATAATAGCCAATTATAGGAACCCGTCAATGGCTCTACCCTGCGACAATCTTGCTCCATAGGGTCGTCTGGGCAGATCGTCCGCGAAAACGCAGGGGCATAGCGGCAGGTGGCTGGACATGCCCGAGGGAGAGCAGTCGAAAAAACTCCACTGACAGGGCCAGGGCCAGGCAAAGTTCCGTTGACAGAGCTCAGAAGATTCTCCCAAGGAGGTTCAACATCAGGCCGCACATGCACAATGTGCATTTCTGGGTGGGGTTGCTCCTTAATTGAGCTGCGGAAGCTTCATCATTATAAGAATGTCCCGTCCCCCTCTCCGTTTCATTCTTTTTTCTCTCCATCACCTTCCTTGGCATCATCGCATCTTCTTTCCATCTTCCAGCATCATTTTCTTGCTCCAGAGGCTAGTCCTCCCTTCATCGTCTTTGTCTTCTCAACCAATCTTCAATTCTTCACCACACGTGCCTGCGGCAGAATCCAGACAGAAAACTCAACACAATACATTCTTTTGATTGAAAAAGCACGAAAAATTCAATTCACACCACAATCCTTTGGACAAAGACAAACCAAAAATCTTGATTGTTCTGACTGCTTCCAGTGTCGCGAAAGTGAAAGAAGGTACGTGATCCATTCTTAATTGCTATTGTTGTAAATCAAGCGAGCCGCCCATACCTATTGTCGCAAAACCCTAAAACAACTCACTCAATTATGTCTCACGAAACAGTCACGAAGCTGCCTTAATAGACTTCGTGTCATACTTAGACCTCCATCTAACCTTCTTCTTCACTTAGTATCGCACGCAGATTTCCACACCACATCCGCACGCATATACCGCAACTTTCAAGACAGCAACTAGACTTTCTACCAACATTACAATTCGATTCTCGTCAGGCACAAGAATCTCACCAAGATGTACACATCATTCAAGACCCTCGCCGTCTTCGGCCTCGCCACGATTGCCAATGCCCACATGATCATGAACACTCCAGCTCCATTTTCATCCGGCCTCAACAACTCCCCTCTGTTAGACGATGGCTCCGACTACCCTTGCAAGCAGCGTGGTTCCGCAACATACGCCATTACTGGCTCTCGTACCACCATGAAAGTTGGAGAAATACGACCACTCGCCTTCACCGGTAGCGCAGTTCACGGAGGAGGCTCTTGTCAGATCTCAGTCACTTACGACAAGGAACCCACCAAGAACAGTGTCTTCAAGGTCATTTACTCGATTGAAGGTGGCTGCCCAGCCGCTGGTCAAGCCGGTAACACTGGTGACGACGCCAACGCAGCCAGTCCAACAAACTACACCTTCCCAGTTCCTGATCTTCCAGCTGGCGACGCCACTCTCGCCTGGACATGGTTCAACAAGGTCGGCAATCGTGAGATGTACATGAACTGTGCACCCATCACGATTGGCGCTGGCTCCACAAAGCGCGACGGAAATGCCACCATGCTCATGGAACGCGACCAAGCTACCTTCGACGCTCTTCCCAACATGTTAGTCGCTAACATTGCAACCTCTTCTTGCAAGGCCGCGGAGGGTGCCGACCTTGGATTCCCCAATCCAGGTACCGCTGTCACCAAGATGGGATCAGGAGCAATCTCAACCATCTCTGGATGCGCTGGTGCCGCTGCTACTGGCGGTTCATCCTCAGGAGGCTCATCTTCAGCCAAAGTTTCTTCCCCCGCTGCAAGTGCCACCTCCAAGGTTTCCGGTGGTGCTTCATCCGCCGTTGCATCTCCAAAGGCCTCATCTCTTCCAGGTGGTGTCTTCGCAACCGTAGCCCCATCAGCAACCGGCTCCGCGCCCGCAGTAACCTCCGCCCCAGCTTCGCCAGTTGTTTCATCGAGCCCAAAGGCATCGTCCAGCCCAGCAGCATCCAAGACTGCATCCGCATCAACCCCAGCCTCCACAGGTACAACTGGCTCAGGCGCCGCACTCAGTGGCTCTTGCACAACTGAAGGAGAGTGGAACTGCATTGGAGGAGCCTCATTCCAACAGTGCGCAAGCGGATCTTGGTCAGCAGTTCAAGCAATGGCTGCGGGTATGTCGTGTACAGCAGGCCAATCCTCTTCCCTTTCGATGAAGGCAGTAGGTGTTAAGAGAGCCATCCGTTTCTCTGAAGAGCACGCTCGCCGAATCGCCCGAATCTGAAGACCCCATGTTCAATCGCCGGTCAATTGAGCATTGTCTTTCTTTCTATATATCCAACTAGGGTTTTTTGCATTCGGACGGCGTTAGGGAAAACATTCTTGTACATACATACCCCATCTTGACTTTGAGCACCTTTTGCCAAAGTGAACCGGACTACACATAACATGACGACATGAGTTGGATAGAGCTGCACAAATATGCAGCTCTGACAAACCTAGATGCGAAAAACAAATGGAATCTCATTAAAAAAAACTTGAAGTGCCATCCCTAATGTAGTGATGTAAATTGTGAATAATGATCGGAAAACGTGAATAAAAAAGCGAATGAAGAATGGTTAAAGTTACGCTTTTGGAAACAGCGTGACTTTGAAAAAACAACAATGTTTTTCAAGTTTGTCAAGTTTAATCACTACAAGGTGAGTGAGTAACTTGACAAAGTTCAAAGAATAATGACTTGTGAGGAGAGACTAGAAGAAAAGATAAAGATTATTGTAGCCAAACCAACAGAATAGACAATGAAAATTCTCGGAATGACATGAAAGACCAACTCGCTTTCATGTGGATGGAATTGCCGAAGCGACATACGTGTGCTCGATTGAAAACGCCAGTGCTGTGAATATTTTGATGACTCCGCGGTGGTTGTTTTTTATAAGAAAGGGAACCATTACTCGTGGGGATGATAAGCAATGGTCTACTGATGGCCAATATTATTCATCATACGCGGCTTACATATGCCCAATGAGTCCCAAGTGTTGCTGTGCCAGTGGGAGAAGTGAGTGGAAAATTTGGGATCTTCAGCACTCGAGTTGAAGCCTGTTCGTTGAGTTGATGGTTAGGAAATGGCGAGTTGTCCTTGACCATGGTGAGGACCACAAGAGAACGTCTGAAGGAACATCCAGTCTCAGCTTTGTGAGCCAGTTCTCGGTTTCGTAATTGCCTCGAAGGGAAGTCATGAGTATATGTATTTTAATCTTCATCGTTTTCCCTTTTTCTTCGTCGTGGTATCCTCCTTGACAAATCCCCCTTTGACAAATGCGTCTCTAGCCACTGTATTGATGATACTGAATCTTTTGGGCCCAAGCTGATGGCCCCCATACCATCTTGTCACCACTACCATCACATTCCATAAATCCATCAACTGCATCAAATGAAGGACGCGTCCTCCAGCAGCTGTTTCCCCATCATCATCGCAGTCTTGATATGTCACCCCATTCTCCCCCTGGATCCTCCATGCTGTTATATTGTGTGTTGCGGAGCGAACCTTCTTGTCGGTATCGAGGAGTATTTGGAGGTATTCGGTGGCTTGCTCCGGTGAAAAGACCACAGAGCTTCTGGCGATGAAGACGGACTTCAATTCGATTACGACATCCGAGAGAACCCAAGGGGGCTGTTTGGGGTGGATTGCAGAGGCCTCCACGGGGGATGACACAGTGTGATATGGTTCGGCAGAGTCTAGATTGTCATCTGGGGAAAGAGTGGTTTCAGAGGCGTTGAGTGGGAGCTCGTTCACCTCCTCGATGGCATCGAACAAGCAAACTTCACCGGGTTGGAAGACTCTCCCAATGGCCTCGCGAAATTGCTCGAGGACTTGTGCAGCTTCGCCCTTTCGTTCTCCCGAGCTTTGGACGCCAATGACCGATGGTGGCTCTTTTGGGTAATGAGTTGGAAACTGAAGCCTCAAAGAGACGTGCTGGGCCTGGAGATGTAGAATGTAGATAGCATCGTCTTCCTTACCGTCAGCTGTGAGCGAGTTGTCACCATAGATGGAATTGATCGCCTCGATCTCATTGAGCAGATCTTCGCTCATTGTTGGAACAAATGGCAATCGATGGTGTTGAAGTGGGGTCGGCAGGGCGGGGGCGGTTAAGAGAACCTGGCGCTTAAAGTAAGGTGATACAACGTATCCGACCGAACAGCTGTAGCGAGATTAACACCATCCAAGCCCTGCAAATGCACTGGAACCCCCACTTGAATTCCCTTGTTTGTGGATTCTGAGAGCCTTGTCTGTGGGGTTAGGGACATTTTTTAATTGGATCTTGACCAACTGTTCGGTCGGATACGTTGTAGCCGCCTGTCGGGCGCTTAAAAGTCTTACCCCCAACCTGCTCTTCAAAACATGCCATGGCCATCCAGTGTAGAGAGTCAGTACCTCTAGCCTTTCGGGTATCCTCACAAGCATGGTGTCATTGTTTGTGTTACTCCTGCTGTGGAGTTTCATCATGGACCACCAGGGGGTGTCAGAATTCGCTGGACAGACTCTTATCCATACACCTAAAATACGACTTTTTCTATGTCGCTTTATCACACAACACAACTTAAAAAATCAAAACCAAGCTACAGAGTTAATAACAACTACTTGTTCTCTATCATTGTCTAGTTTTTAGTTCAGCAGCCGATGTTGTTAGGGTTAGTACCATAATTTTTGGTGGTAAACTACCTGTCCAGCGAAATCTGACACCCCCTGGTGGACTTGAATCAAATAACACCAAGCAGAAGGATGCATATGTATTAGGCCATATGCTGGCCACGAGAACCTGGAGACTGTTTCCACTTCTGCAGCCAATCGTCATGCCAGCAACCCATTTATGCTTGAAATAGTTTGTTGGTTTTCTTCATGTCTTCTCTTATAACCTCGTCGTACTATCCCTTCTTTATGTTGTTTCTTTTTTTCAAGTTTGAGAGCTGCGGAATTGTGATTTCTTTTCCCTTTCAATATTCGGAGCCCAACATGTTTAATTTGAAGTCTGGCCGAGCCTCATCTCATCGTAACACAACGCAAAGCTCAAAGCGTTCTTTCTGGTCGCGGCTGCCGTTTTCCCAGCGAGTTCAGCATGGTATGTCATCGAATTTGTACACCAACCACAAGGCTAACATTCATAGGTTCGCAAGGCTGGAAACCAACCACTCTTCGCGCTCCGGTTCTCGGCTCTTTGATCGCTATCTCCATCTCTTTAATTGCTATACTAGAAACTCTTTCTTTTATCAGCCGGCGAGACAACAATAGCAACAGCGGAGGTTTGGTTTTCGCTTCAGATGTTGATAGTTTGTCAAATCGCGCCACATTTGGGTAACACAGTCTCTGCTCATTTGAAAAATCGCAATGCTGACTCCATTCTAGATATCTTTACCTTCCAACGATACTGGCAGTCCTGTACAGCTTAGCTTGGAGGTACCTAGCTTCTTCACATCGTCCTAGAATCTCTCTAATTGTTATCCCAGCTGGGTAGATTTAGATGCAAAGCGATTAGAACCATGGTTTCAGCTTTCGAAAACCACAGGGGCTATGGCTCAAGACTCTATATGCCTATCCTACCCAACCGATTTCCTGCCCTTTGTCCCTATCACTGCTGCTCGACGCAAGTAAGCATCCCAGCCTAACGCCCCTCCTATACCAACTAACAATGGAGACATTGGCGTGTATTTTTCAGTGGCACTGCGATGCTTCTGGTATTCTGGATCATAACACCATTACAATCGTCAATTTTCAACACGCGAACCATTACTCGTTCCGCTTCCGTCGAGATGATTTCTGCTTCTGAACTTCTTCCCACGAGTGAGCAGACAAAGGCTTTGAGCGTTAATTTTCTTAACACTGCCTATGGGGTAGCCTGGTTAAATCAAAAACTGCCTCGGTTTACCACTCGAACGCACGCGATTCTTCCATTTCGGCCCGCCTCCGTAGCGACAACTCTGACACAAGAGACTTGGAGCGCCTCAACAGACGCATACAGCACAACTCTCGCTTGCACTCCAGCCAAGTCAACCTTGAAAGATGATCGAAGTTATGACTTCGATAATGGGAGAGGCTGTGTTGTAAGAGGCATCGGATCTTTCGATTTCGAAAAGCGTTACTGGGTAAATTATATTGGTTGGTATAACGATGCAGAAGCGGACTACTCTCTAGGGAATCCCAACTGCACAAAAGAGCACTCGAACAACTTCCTCGCAATATATGCAGAGCAGACGACTGTAAACAAAACGGCCAGTACGATGAATAATATGACGGCTGTTTTCTGTGTACCCAGCTACCACATTAATCGAGCAACGGTCACAGTTAATGCGACCGACAACTCCGTCATTGATCTGACAATTGCCCCTAACGTTACAGAAAGTTCAGCTCCCATCAGCCAGTCTTTCAATACCTCTCTCTTTGAATACATCGTTGGGAGTGGGGTCTCTCCATTGAATTTTGATAAAAACAGAGATTACGCAGACGGAGTTGTCGTTCAACAATATCCTCGTTTTCAATCTTTGGATATACTCTGGCCCACATCCAATGTCGTTGGATTTGCTCTAGGAATAAATCTAATTGCTCCCTCAGCGCTTTTAGATCCCATGATCATCCAAAAAACGTTCGAGAAGGCCCATCAAGTCCTGTTCTCAGCCGCCTTTAGCGAGCTGACGAAACCCTTGGATCGCACCCAGATTCCTCAAATTTTGGGCTCAGGAATCAGACAAGACACACCGGGAGCAATTGTCTTGGTTAGGACTATTGCTATCATTGTCGAAGCCGGACTTGGAGTTATTCTAATTTTCGCCTGTTGCTTTTGGTACGGTTCGCATACCAGTCCTCTCAATTTGTCATCGGACCCAGCTTCAATCATGGACATTCTGTCGTTTGCCCGGGCCAACGATGATATGCTCAATGACATGAAAAGTAAGTCAATATTCCCTAGTCCTTTATTTTTGGAGCCCTAAAACAGCCCTTCCCATACCACATGGCAACTCTTATGAACCTTGAGTATTAGTAAACTGACGTCGAATTTAGGACATCAAATGGCCAATGCATCAGATCTTGAAGAGATTACACGAGGCAACCAATATCGCCTGGTCAAGAATACTCATGGCATTGCCGTGCTCGAATTAGTTGCACGTACACCACATATCACTGACTCGACGATGACCCGGTCGAACTCCAGTGGCAATAACGCACATGGTAGAACATTCTCGCCTGTGCAACCAAAGGAACTTCGACTATATATCGGAGCTGGATTTATAATTATGATTGTTGCTGCTCTTTCTGCCATCGTTACCCTCGAAAGCCTGAGTTCAAAAAACAATGGTAAGTCTCAACATATATATCTTATTCCATCCTAGCTTAACTTTCATTTCAGGAATAAAACTCCCGTCAAACAATGCTATTGTTCGATCCATTATTGAAAACTTTGCGCCGACCCTCTTCGCAACCTTTCTTGAGCCTGTATGGGTTATCCTGAATCGTTTATTGTGTCTCTTGTACCCCTTTGAACAGCTTAGACGGGGAAATGCAAAACAGGTATCGTCTGTGGGAGCCAAGTATACTTCTTTACCTCCTCAACTTACGGTATGGAGGGCTCTGAGATCTGGCCACTTTCTGTTGGCTTCAGTTTGTCTGATCACATTGTCCGCAAATGTTCTCGCGATTGTTCTCTCGGCTCTCTTTTCAGAAAGGCCTATCCTAAGCTCCATACCATTTGCCTCTAAGCAGATGTTATCACCGAAGCTCAATCAGACTCGCGATAATCAGGTCGGCTTCGTGTACCAGGTAAGTTCCGACAGCTGCAATTCATATTAATGATTTCCTAACATCACTTTTAGGACCACTTTTACGTCGCGTTATCGAATATCACTGGTGGAACGACATTGCCATCCTGGTCAGATCAAAATTTTGCCTATATCCCTTTCGATCTCAGCAAGGTAAATTCTACGGGGTACCCCAAGAGTGATTTTCAAAGCATTCGTGGACCCACCATTGGCTTCGGATCCAAATTCACCTGCGTTGAAATATTCCCTTCCGAAGGAAGCAGCACAGTTTCCATTGGCATCGATGGCACTAAGTCTACTCTTCGGTCATTGGGCGTCGGAGAAACCGGGAATTCCACAACTTGCAAGAATCCCATATTGAGAACATCCAAGTCGAGCACTTATGAAATTCCGTCGACACGCTCCTCCATGGAACCCTTGATTCTAGGTGAAGTTTCCCCCAACGCCACAAAGACTCGAGCCAACATGGAAATCTGTCCATTACTCATAATGGCCGGATTTTCCAGAGCAGGAGGCCCCGAACATTTCGGACAAAACTTTACAGCAGGAGTTGATCGGAATATCACCAGCACATGGATTAGCTGTTCGCCATCAATGGAAATTGCGCCCTTTGAAGTCACCGTAGACTCGGCGGGTAGGGTCATAGAGTCAAAACAAATAGGAGATTTCGTTCCTGATGTGTCAACCTTTTTCACGAACAACACCAACCAAACGATTTTGCTTAATGATTTAATTACAAGGCTCTCATACACAACAAACAACGGCGTTTGGCACAACCACACTTTTACTGTGAACTGGCTTAGTTCTCTTCTCCAACGGTCTCTCAATACCTCGAGTATCGCGGATCCAAATACAGCTGTACCAAAAGCTTCCCTAATCGCCCCGAGAATGGAGATTCTACTTCGGCAACTATTCGCCACCTACCTCACACTCAACCCGGATATGTTCCTCCCAGCCTCCACCAATACCCCGGACATGACCGCACAGGTCATCTTCAAAGAAACACGCATCTTTGTTTCCTCAATCAACTCCAAGATCTCCTTGGCCATCATAGCACTCAATCTCATAGTTGCTATATTCTACTACGCTAATAGACCGAAGAAGTTCTTGCCACGCATGCCGACTAGTATCGCGAGCGTGATGGCTTATGTGGCTGCTAGTCGGGCGGCGGAGGATTTTAGTCACGGGTCTGGGAGTAATGGTGACGGAGATGGAGGGAAGGAGAGATATGGATATGGAAGGTTCGTAGGGACGGATGGGAAGACATATGTTGGGATTGAGAAACAGCGATATGTCGTTCCTTTGGAGAGTAGGAATTCAGAGGCGGAAAAGAGGACTTGGAGTCTTGGTTGGTTGAGGAGGAGGGTTGGACGAGGGGAAGGCGGAAAGGGGGTTGTGATGGGGGAAAAGGTTTCAAGCTGGATATGAGGGAGATGTTGATTATTTAATGATTTTCCTTTGTCTTTGTCTTAGTTTTAATATATATACCCGGGAAACGGTGTTTAGGAGAATTATTAGAGCAATTGAAATTACTAGACTGCAAACTCTCTTGGTTCTGGTTCCTATGCTGTTCCTGAAATACCCGGGGAAAGTTCATGGTGAACTTATTATTCTACCTTTCTAAATATTCCTATGAATCCATCACTATATTTTGAGCGTAGAACATTTGGCAGATTTTGATAGATTTCACCCTGGCACGTGAGTAGCTGATATTTGTAGCTTATCCGCAGCATATCTACAGCTTACCTGTACTCCAAAAAGTCAGACAACAAGAGAGTGTGAATATCAATTTTCCTTGGGAGAATCAAGACCCAACCAGAAAACCCGCAATAACTCGACGTAGAAAAAGTCGTAAAAATACAAGAAAAATGCAAGGCAATACGGCCGGTGAGAATTAACCACACAATTGAAAGCTTTTATGCTTATCTTGGCGTGGCTTACTGGCTATTTGCTGTCACATCGCCTGCAGTACAGACACCCATATCCAAGCAGGGGTACAAGACACTTTTCACTGAATGGAAAACTCTACAATTGAGTTTGGGGATTATTTAATACTTAAACAAGTTTCGTTCTTGAGTATAAAGAATTTCCGCATGTATGGAGTTGAGTATTCGTGAAGTGTGTGTTGATAATATTTCGCTTGTTGTCTGCTGAGGAGAGATGTGTTTACGGAACTTCAATCAAGGTTTAAAACCCCCTCTGATACAATTAGACAAATTGTTACTGGTTAATTTATGATCATCGCTCTTGTCTTTGTCTCGATTGTTCCCACCCTGTGGAGTAACGAGCGAAATTGTGTCAAATGTTTCGGTCCATATAAACTCGCATAATGAAACTTATTATTCTAGTGTAGTTTGCATAATTTTGATTCTCTGAACTTTATTCTAAATGAAATTCCAAAGGAAATCTATTACCAAACTCCCAAAAAGACAAAAACCCATCACATGTCAGCAGCACTATCCTCAGTCTCCGTTCTCAACCTCTTCCCATTTCCATTCTCCCCAGCAACGACCAAGCCCTTCTTGGTTCTTTCCACTTCCTCAATATGCAAGTGAGCGCCCACTTTTTCCAACAACTCCACCACTTCTTTATTACCCACCTGTCTCGCTAAGAATAGGGGGGTGTTATTAGCTCTATTCCTCGCATGCACACTCGCTCCCAAATTCAACAACACCCTCAGAACTCTAGTATCCGGCCCAACAGCAGCGATGTGCAAAGCCGTATTATCAACATAATCCCTCGCCTCCAACAAGCCCAGGAGATCACCATTCAACATATTCGTCACTGCCTCAACGTCTCCTTTCGTAATCGCGTACCCGAGAGCCGTAAAAGCAGTCTGTTGATCGGTAATCTGCAATGGTTTGGAGGGAGGATGAGAAAACTGAGCAGAAGCAGCTTCAGACATCTCCCCACGAATAGAAATCACCATCTGCTGCGTAATATCCGTATAAGTAACCTCCGGAAGGGCCAACAAAAACGACAATTTCGTGAGTGCAGCCTCGGTAGTTAAATCATGACCAAACACCACCCCCGCGTTTCCCAAAGCTTGGCCTGGAGCGTAAAGCGGAGTTACTGATCCAGATTGACATTGCGAAACATTGACAATGACAATCCCCCTCTTTACCGCCGCCTTAAAAATCGCCGTAAGTGAACCATCCTCACCGCTTGGTGCATTCCCTGCTCCAAAAGTCTCTAAAATCAAGCCCCTGAGACCAGGGACGCGGAGCACACCATCTATCATCTCAGGCTTGATACCGGCGAAGATACGGAGACAGGCCACGTGAGCGGTATCTAGGGAGCGGAGGACGTCGAAACGAGCGATGGAGCGGGGGCGACAAACGAGGTTCCAGTTTACTTCTGCGCCCATGGCTGTTATTGTTGCGAGGGGCTCGCAGTTGGGCGAGGCGAAGGCGTCGAAGGAGGAGGCGGAGACTTTTGTGGTGCGGTTTCCGCGGAAGAGTTTGTGGTGGAAGAAGAGGCAGACTTCGGGGATCATGAATGTGCCTGCTAGGATGAGGGAGCCGCTAGAATATATATATTAGTGTGTGTTTTCGGTTGTTAATAAAGGGGTAAATCAAGATCAAAACACCCCTCGACATTTTGTCGAGACTCAGGTCGGCTCGGAAGCTGTAGCTTAGGGAAGATATCCAGGCTTGCTTTCTGGTCGTACCTGTCCTACTAAGACTTGAAAATATTATCCGAGATAATCTGGACAATGGAATTCATTCTGCGAGAAAGTCTGGGAGAATCAAAACCATTACCCGAAATGGTTTAGAAGAATGGGAAATCATAAATCTCAATTCTCCTAACAATTTCGAGTGATTTGATATTATCCCCAAATCCCCGAGACAATAGACATGATCCCTCTCTTGGAAGAAAGCTTTCGCGACTCTAATTGTACGAAAAGTAGCATAAGAAATTCAAAAGACTGAATTCTCAATTCTCTCGTTTCATTTCGTATAATGCTGTACCGTGCAGCTAGAATTTAATACCCTCATGATAAAACAATAGACCAAACGTCCCAACAAGCGAACAAGCGAACAAAAGAAAGGGGGGTTACTCACAGCAAGTTACCTTCAGCATCTGACTGAAGCGCAAATATCGAAGCTTGGGACCCGGTCAAAATCACCGGTTTTCCAAGGTGTGAGAGCATGAAGGATAGTGCCGAACTCGTATACGCCAAACTATCGGTCCCATGAAGAACCACAAAGCCGTCGAAAAGGGCGTAGTTGTTTTGGACGGTGGTCGCGATTTGGGTCCATCCTTCGGACGATATCGAGGACGAATCCAAAAGTTCCGGGAATTCGTAGAGGGTGTAGCGTATGTGGCGGGAATATGTACTTGGTGGGGTGCGAAGCGATGTTAGATACTTCTTTGTTGTAGCGTCGGTCATTACTGGGAGTGGTTCTGAGAGCGGGTTAGCAAATGAGCAAATGATGCTTCGCTACCCCTTTTCTTTCTTATCCTTCTGGATTGTTGGACAATGGAGGATTGTCCGAGATGGTTTAGGAGAACGAGGGACCGCATTCTTGATTCTCCCAAACAAGTCGGACAATTAAAAATGTTTCAGACAATTTAGGAGAATTGAAAGAATTAACCGAAACATTTGGTACGACTAAAACGGTTATTGGAGATGGTTGGAACAATGAATAGTATTTTTCAAGATGATTTAGAAGAATGAGCGAAATCAGAATACTTCTAATCATCATTCGTCATCCTACCCATCTCTCAAGAGAGTGAATATGCAAACGATAACGTCCGTTCTTTCGGAAACCTAAAAAAGTAAGGAAATATGAGTTTCAAAAGGAGGAGAACCGTACCGGGCATCGATCCATCGTTAAATGAAGGTCTAGGAGCCATCCCCTGATTTAGGAACCCCCTGACCGGAACTAATCCCGCTCCCTCTGGCGATGGCTTCATACAAATCGTTCCACCCGTCATTATAATAAGGACCCGGCCTTCGGGTAATTGGGCTTGTGTGGCCATGTTTGCCATTGCTTCCTCTGAGATCCGTGAGAACGAGGAGCAGGCCTAATCGTTCGGAGTTATTTGAACGACAGTGGAGCTCGCGGCTCTCAAGACAATAGGCGAGCTTTGAGGGTGATGTGGATGGTGGATGGCTGGTATTGTAGGCGTTGGGAGTAGGTATTTCTTGAAGCTTGATAAGATATGTGGAATGAGCTAAGGAGATACTGCGATAAGAATGGATGAATTGCTGGTTATGATGTAAGGTTTATTCTCGAGCTATTCCAGACGAACAAGCGATAAAGAACGATAGCGAAATATGGAGGAAAGAAATAAAATCGGGGTAAGGCAGAAAAAGAGCGATTGACGTCTTGAAAAATGGGTTCTCGCCATGTGGGGAACCCTTGAAGCCGTTTGAGGTGCTTTTCCATACGGCCTATACCCACTAGCGATGGGGTAATTGTTACGTACAATTCTAAGCAGATGCTAGGGAACACGCAATTTGTGAGAAATAACAACATGGCGGATTGGTTGGATGAAGACGTCATATGAGATTTACTTATCGTTGAGGTTCATTTAGGTAGAGAGTAAGCTAGAAATTTATATCGCCTATCTGCCCGCAGGAGGTGCTGTGTTTTCCCACTTCCCTGTACTGTCACGAAGGCCTCTAAAAGTAACACCATATTTTCCTCTGTTTGCAATCATTATACCTGGCCTGACTCTTGAGAAGTTCAGAAATTTCATTGTGTCTCCAATAAAAAGAAGAAATGACATCAATTTTCTTACAAGTAACTACAAGTAGTTCCACCACGTCAATCAGGAATACGAAGCTCCACAGCCGATTGCTGATCCCTGCACACATTTTTTGTCGCGGATAACATAACCCAAAGCTCAGGACCACCGCCTTTTCAACACCCAGCGCAAGCAAGCACTGCACACCAAACGCATTCATTTCAATCCGCAATCATGGTTAAAGATAACCCCATTCAGTCGTCCTTGGAAGAGGCCAAAATCTCCTACGAGGAGTTGGCAGATATCGAGCGCGACTTTGACGACGTTGAGGTCGAGATCAGTATGTACTTTCCTCCCCGCCATGCGATGCGCCGACAGAAGCAGAGTCTCAACCACTTCGAATTGATTCTTTCTGCTTTCTTGAGAGCAATCGCATTGTACTTATGTTCTACATGCAAAATAATTTCTAACTCATTTCCCTTCACAGTGCGCAAACAAGTCGCCCTAACAGCCCCAATCTACACCCGTCGCACCGCAATCGTCGACAAGATCCCCCAATTCTGGCCCCTCGTTCTCGAACAAGCACCCCCAGATATCGATCAATACATCCAACCCTCCGACTCTGCACTCCTCCTCTCCTCCCTCCTCTCCATCTCCGTCGATCGATTCGAACTCGACCCTTCCTCTCCAAACGACAATGCCGGAGATCCACGAAGCTTCAGCATCAAGTTTGTCTTCGCGGAGAACGAACATTTCACCGATACAACCCTAGAGAAGAAATTTTGGAACCGGATGGGTAAGGATCAATTGATTGGATTGGTTAGTGAGCCTGTGCGCATACAGTGGAAGAAGGGAAAGGATTTGACGAATGGTATGTTGGATATGGTTTGCGATGCATTTGAGGCGGAGAAGAAGGCTGCGAATGGTGATGCAAAGGGATTGAAGTCGAAACTTTTGAAGAAGATTGAGGGCACGGGTATGGGAGGACAATCATTCTTCGCCTGGTTCGGATTTATTGGACGAAAACTTAGTGCTGAGGAGAGTGCGGCGGCTATTGCGAAGGATAAGGAGGAGAGAAAGAAGAGGGAGGCTAAACAGACATCTCCACCGACCGAGAAGGAGGTGGAGGATGAGGATATGGAGGATTTAGAGGATGAGAGTTTGGAGATCTTCCCTGATGGTGATGAACTTGCTGTTGCTTTTGCAGAGGATCTTTGGCCGGGAGCTCTCAAATATTTCAGTGTGTGGTTCTTTCTTTTCCCCCATTTCCTAATGCGGAGCTCTAGACCAGTAGCTAACACATAATCCAGTCCAAGCACAAGAACAAGACGCCCTTTCCGACGCTGATTTCGAATCAGACGACGAAACGGATTTCGAAGCCATCCTCGCAAAAACAGTAGCCGAGAGCGACGACGAAGAAGAGAAGAAGAGACCAGCCAAGAAGCGAAAGAATTGAGATATGAATGTTCCAACTTTCTCCGGGATTTACGACAAAATAGAAAATTGCTACATAGGCTAGCTGGTGGGCAAAAGTTTTATAGAAAATTAATTTAATGTGTTTCTCCTCAGTGTATCCCGCAGTTTACTCCTACCTACTGTTCTGGTTTATGACGACTCTGTTTTGGAATTCATAAGAAGGCTAGTGACCTGCGACCCAAGAATTGGTGGAACCCGGAAAAACAAAGGGGATAGGCGTCGAAGTAGAGCCTGGCGTGTTTCTCGGCCACTGGGAAATGGGAAGATGTTTCGCGGGGCGAGGAGTAGGTCTCAGAAGAGTATCTTACATCTTTGGCAGCCGTGATTGTTTTTGTTGACCCCGTCCATGAACCAATCATGCTAACAACCTCGATACCAAATATTTTTCGAAAATCTTTTAAGAACTCCAGTCCAACCATGTGTGGTTGGTTCTCTACCAAATTGTCTCTGTTTTAATAAAGCGAAGAACTTCCTTGAATTAAAGGTAGACTGGGGACACTGCAGCAAGCGAGGGACTGAGTTCTGGGATTTTAGTTTCAAGAATAATCGTTGTGAGCTTTTGATAACGACGAAGCTTCTAGCCTTGGATTTGAGAAGATCGAGGGAGAAATCGTGGTTTGGGAGAGCGGGAAATAAGGAGCGAAAAGGGGGGGGGGGGGGTTGGTAGATGGATAATACTGACTTCCTCACTTGCAGCCCCTGAAATGTTAGTTCGCTTGTTCTGGGCTGGTGTAAATATTCTAGATTTAAAAGGAAGGGTGGACCGTAGTGCATGAATTTGAGCAATACAAACTGCTATGGTACTCTGTGTTGCAATGCTGCACTTCAGAGGGCAAGAGTAAAAGACTTGAATTCCATGCCATGCTCTACAAGAGCAGAAGGCACATTTATATACAACTTTGCAATAGCAATTGCCGCATCTATTTACCGGAAAACTCTTCCTCGGCATGCCCGACGGGCATACCGATATCTCCTTAAGTGGCTTGATATAACAGATATCACTGTACCTATCAACAGCCCCCTTACGGTTATATCTAATAACAGCTACTCTGTAAAAACCATATAAGTAAAAAGCAGTTTTTGTGTAGCTCCTAGGAAAAGCCTAGCTGGCATAAAAACCTAGGCGTAAGCCTCTTATCCTTTATCCCTCCTATAGCATTCCCTTTACGTATGTCTTAAATACTGATAGTCGTAGAGGTTTCGTAAGTGCGTTAGTAAGCATATGTGCTGTAGGGTAGTAATCGACTATAATCTTATTATACGTAATAAGCTACTGTACATAGTGGAATTGGACATTAATATACTTGCTTTAGGCATGGTTCTCTAGGTTCTTAGTAAGCGTAATCGCTAACTGATTATCGTAGAGAAGTGGGACTATAAAGTCGTCCTTTAAGTACTGCGAATAGCTAATATCTCGTAGTAGCCTACTATACTAGACAGCCTGCTTGCTTATCTAGCAAAGTGCTACATACTCTGCCTCGGTAGTCGATGTAGAGATTGACCGCTGCTTCTTCGACGTCTAAGTAATAGATCCTCTATAGAGCTTGAATATATACTTATAAGTCGATAGTCGGTTAGCTGGGTCGCTAGTATAGTCCGAGTTAGAATACCCCTTAAGGGCCTGTATGTCACAAATCACGTTATACGTGGTAAGTAGTCCAGACGGCGCTCTGACAGGACAAGACACAGTGTCCAGGAAATGGAAGATAACACAGGAGGAATCTAAGAACGCGTAGGACGTTAAAAGGATTCAGGATCTCACTGTTGGATTTCCTAGTCACGTGATGGACCCGGGTCACGAGGTGGACCCCGTTGGATCCTTAAGTGGTCTAACTAGGTCCTCCGGATCCAGTTGGGTGCAGGAGCAGAAGGTTCTATATATGACTGGCACGTCTGCTATTAGATAGGAGCTTCGTACTCAACTTTAGTTATCAATCTTATCATCTTATTTAACATCTTTGATACAAGTAACGAGTTCACTTCTAAGTGAATAACCCGGCGCATCTGTACTTCTTACCTATATACCAACCTTCGAGACTTAGTCATCTTTATTTAGTTCGTTTAAGTTTTATTACACTTTAAGCACCTACTTAGAAGTTCAGTCGCCATGGCCCTAGCAACCCCTGCCGCAGCTAGCCCGAATGCTAGTCGAGTTAACGTTGTAGGAACATCTAGAAGTGTTACCGGAAGAACACCTGCCGGTATACAATTAACTAGGAACGATAATAATGTTAGTATACCGGACGCCCCCGAGCCCTATAAGGTTAAAGCACTTAAGTCTATTAAAGTTAAGATACTAGATACGTATTATAGGAAGTAAAAGGAACTCGACTTATTCCTTCTTTAAATAGACATCTACTTTAACTTTAATACTAACAAATTCGAAGAGAATTACAATTTATAAACCATCTTCGCTATCTCCTACCTTAGAAGATCAGCGTTAGAATAGGCTCAGCTATATTTAGAGGACTTCTTTAAGAATAAAGATGAAGATAGAAAGATAGAATTAACTAAGATTATATTTAAATCTTAAAGAGGATTTAAGACAACTATTAGAAAAGTCTTTAAAGACTTTAATATAATCTAAATAGCTATATATAAGCTTTTAGAGTTATACTAGACTAGATTAGTAATAGATTATACTAATAAGTTTTAATAATATAGAACAAAGTTAGAATAGGATACTATCGCTCTTATAGAACTCTTCTATAAAGGATTAAAAGTATATATCTATAAGGAAATAGCTAAATAGAATATATAGTTCTTAACTATTATAGATATAATTAAGGAAGTTATTTAGCTAGATAACCGCTTATACGAATTTAAGAAGAGTAACCTTAGACATAGGGAAAAGAGTTAAGAGTTAGGAAAGTAGAAGCACTCTTATACTAGCAAACATAGTAAGGAGGTAAACGCTATATAGAAGAAAAACTTTTTAAAGAAAGAAGGACTTTCCTAGGAGAAGCGAAATCGTCGACGCGAGTAGAACTTATGTTATAACTATAGCCTCCCTAGCTATAGAGCAAATAAGTATAGTAAGAAGAAAGACTCTAATAGAAAGGGACGAATCAACGCTACAGTTTATAAGGAAGTAGCATTACTTAACAAAATTAAACTCATAGATAAGGAACTCGAAGCTTAAGAATATAGCACGTAAATTGAAACAGACGCTATAGATATAACAGCAGGCACTATATACTTACAGCTAAACGAAGAAATTAAGTCATAAGTTAGTAGAGTATAGAATACTAATAATAATAGAGATCTACTTCTTAAAGAAAATTATAACACATAGTTAGAGATAGATTACGAATCTCCTCTTCAAATAGAATATAAATCACTACTATTAACAAGTTTATTAGAATTATTAGAGTTAGGATCTAACTCGTCGAAGGTAGATCCTAGGATATATAAACCTAAAGAAGAGGAAATATAAGCATTTATTAGAACCTTTAAGAGAGGAAATAAATAGATATATATAGAAGAATAGAAACCTAATTTCTAGAGCCTATATTCTACTTAAGAAATCAATCCTACTATCTTAACTATCTATAAGATAGTAAGGAATAATCAGGATCGAATAACTATAGTTAGCTCTATTAATAGCAGAGAAACTATTAAGTTTAAAGAACCAGGACTAGAATAGATAATACTAAATAACTACTTAAAAGAGAGAGATCTATAGATAGTTACTAATTTAAAGGATAATACTACTAAATAGTAGTAGTATTACTTAGAGAGATTTAATAAATATAATAGATATCTAAAGTTAGATATTACTACCTACCTCTCTAGTTAAGACTATAAGTTAGAAATTAATAAGAAATATTAGATATTAAGAGTTAAAAAAGAAGTTATAATAGTATTTAAAGGATTAGAAGATTAGTAAATATTTAGAGTTACTAAGGTAGACCCCTAGACTAACCTAATCTAGGAATTCTACTAACCTATAAAAGGTAAATAGTAAACTACTAAGACATTATATAAAGCAACTATTAAATAGGTTTAGTATAAACCACGACTATTATTAGACTAGTCTATAGAAAAACGTTTTATAGGAACACTTCTAGAACCTAAGAGAACTATGAAAGATAGTCTAATATATAAAGTAGCTTTTTCTAATAATAAAAAAGTAATATTCTTCCTAAGTTCTTAGAAAGAAGATAATAGTAAACAAAGATTCGAGGTTTATTATATTAAACTAGAAAATAGCACTACTATAGAAGAATTAAACGCTACCTCTAGAGAAAATCAACTTATAGTAATAACAAAGATAAGAGGAAAGGAACTCTAAGTCTTAATTAATTCTAGAACGACGGGTAATTTCCTTTCCCTAGTAGCTTAGAAGAAACTAAACATCTTAATCAAAGGTATAAGGCTATACTACTTAGGAGTAGTTAATAGAACAGACGTTATATACTAGGATAGAATTATTAATTAGTAAACTATTCTAATAAAGATTACTATTAAAGAACACTACTTAAATATATAATTTAATATTATTAAAATAGAGAATAAGGAAGTAATACTTAGTATACTATAGATTTAAGAATATAATCTAGATATTAACTAGAAGGCTTAGAAAATAACCTTTAGTTAATATAATTATATAGGTTTATAATTATAACTATAAGGCTAGAACAAGGTTAGTACTACCTCTTCTAAGACGCTAGAACACCTTATCTAGGGTCTTCTATAGGTTAGTAAGATAGCTGATAACGAAATACCTATATAGTATAGAGAATTTAAAGCTTTATTCAAAAACCTAAAAGACTTATAAGCCTTGCTAAAACATTGCTTATAAGATTATAAGATTAAATTAAAAGAGGGTTATTACCTCTTAAAGTAGAAGCTTTAGTTATATAACTAGAAAAGCTTATAGAGAATAGAAAGTTATATAAAGAAAGGTATTAAGAAGAGATATATTAGAAAATCTAAGTTACTAATTATCTTAAATATACTTATTATTAAGAAAAAAGATAACTTAGATAAGAGAGTATATATTAATTACTAAGAAGTAAATTATACTATAGTTAAGAACGCTTATCCGCTACTATCTAGCTAATACTTATAGAATAAGTTAAACAAAGTAGTATAATTTATAAAACTAAATTAATAAAACACTTATAAACTTATATAAATAAAAGTTAGAGGCGAATAAAAGATAGTATTTGTCTTACTATTAGGCCTTTATAAATATATAGTTATACTATTTAGACTATATAATATACTAGCTATATATTAGAAATAAAATAATAATATTTTAAGAGATCTTCTAAGAGTAATAGTAATCTATTACTTAGATAATATTTTAATCTTCTTAGAGAAAGAAGAAAAATATAAGGAATATATTAAAGAAGTTTTATAATAACTTATAAAAGTAAACTCTTAGTTAAAACTCTTAAAATATAAGTTTAGAGTAACTTAGATACTTTTCCTAGAATAGGTATTTAGTTTAGAGAAAATAGAAATAGATCTAGTAAAGATCTAAGACATCTTAAACTAGAAGTTACTAGAGAATATAAAAGATATATAGTCCTTTCTTAGATTTATAAACTTTTACTATCTATTTATCTAAGACTATATAAAGATTACTAAACTAATATTAGTACTAGTTAAGAAAGCTATTAAAGCAAGGTTTATAGAAAAACCGAGTATAATTGAAATAAACGTCTTAGATATATTAATAAGTACGATTTACCTATAACTAAATAGAAAAGGGAAACTTATACCTATTATATATTATTCTAAAACATTTAACCTAGCTTAATAAAACTATAGTATCTTTAATAAAGAATTACTTACTATAGTATTAGCCTTAGAATACTAGAGAATCTATTTATAACTAGTAAAATACTAAGTTACGATTCTATTTAACTATAAGAACCTTAAGACATTTATAATAATTAAGGAACTTACGACTAGATAGTTAGCTAGATAGACGGAGATATTAGAAGGATTTAATATTATTATTTAATATATAAAAGGAACGTTAAATACTTAAGCTAATACTCTTAGCTAGAAACCTAGGTATAAAGAAGATAAAGAGTATAAGAAGATTATAATCTTAAAAACTCTTAAAAATAGAGACCTAGTACCTACTATATATAAAATAGTAGTAATAAACAATATCTAGATAGATAAAATTTAAAATATATATAAGGGTTATAACTAGTATATAAAAGAGAAACTATAGGTTCCTAGCTCGTATATAAAAGAGTTTATATAAGAATACTATACTACGCCTACTTATAAATACTAAGGAATTCGTAGAACTCTTTAAAGAATAAGATAATATTACTATATTAATCGATTATCTATAATAGTTAAGGAAGTAATAGTAGAATATAATACCTATACTAGGAATAAGGCCTCCTACTATATACCTTATAAATAGATAAACACTACTCTAATACTACGAATACCTTAGAGATTAATATCTATAGATTTTATTATTAAATTACTAAAATCTAAAGATCTAATAATAGAAGTTAAGTATAACTCGATCCTAGTTATTATAGAACGACTTACGAAGTATATAATTCTAATAGTATATATAGAGTTAAGTATAGCTAAGGAATTAGTATTCGTATTCCTTAAGAAAGTAGTCTTAAGATATAGACTATCTAAAGAAATACTCTTAGATAAAGATAAACTCTTTACCTTAAAATTTTAGATTACTCTTATAGAACGATTAGGTACGAAAAGAAAGCTCTCTATAGCTTTTTACTCTTAAATAAATAGAGGAAATAAATAGATAAATTAAGTAGTTAAAATATACCTTTATTATTACATAAACTACTAGTAAAACAACTAGGTAGAACTACTACCCTTAGTATAGTTTGCTTATAATAGTTTAGTAATAGAAATAATACTTATTATACTATTCTATACTAACTTTAGATACGAATTAATAGTATATTAAGAACTACTATCTACAACTATTAATAACTAACTTACTTATATTTAAGTCTTAAAAATTAAAAGTCTATATAAGGAACTTATAAAGGATTTATAGTTTATAGCTAAAAGAAACGTATACTACTATAACAAACGATGTAGTTAGGAGCTAACGCTAAAAGAGGGGGATAAGGTCTACTTAGTATAAAAGAATATTAATATAAAAAGACTAAGTAATAAACTAGACTATAAAAAACTTAGACTATTTAAGATTAAACAAGTTAAAGGACCTTTAAATTATAAATTAGTATTACTAAAAATAATAAACATCTACCTAGTATTCTATATATCCTTACTTAAACCAGCACTACTAGGGGCACTACTAGCTCTACTTATAGAAATCTAACTAGTAAACCTAAACACTGAGTATAAAGTTAAGAGGATTTTTAACTATAGACTTATTAGAGGACAGGTTAAGTACTTAATAAAATAGTTAGACTACTTATATTTAAAGAACACTTAGGAACTAAGAGGGAATCTTAACTAGTACTAGGTGGAACTTCAGGAGTTCTACTAGCGAAACCTAGGTCTGCTTATATTACGTAGTTAAGTAGGTAGGCAGATAAGAAGACAGGGTTAAGAGAAGGAGTAGAGTTATTAGAAAAGGATAAACGAATAACCTCTGCCTCCTTTTCCTCTCTCTCCTTCTTTTCTCTTACGTCCTTTTCTTCTACCTCTACTACGTCGAGCTTGTTAAGGAACTAGAGCCTGTAATAAGACATTTCCTTTTAACGTTTCTAAATAAGTTTTTATTATTTACGAAGACAGAGAATCTTCGCTATTACTTCTTTCTCTTTATTACGAAGACACTTCTCTTAAGTATCTAGTAACTCTTATTTCTTTTTACTCGGGACATACTAAGACTAGGCTTTGTTAGTAACGTTATACTTTAATTTAGACTAAACGTATTTAGAACAGCGACTTGATTAGGATTTATTAACCTAGTACTAACGATTCTAGAAAACACAGTAGAAATAAGAGGTTTTATTTTCTATTTTAGAGGACTTAATATTATAGATAAGACGGAAGTATTCTTTTTTCTTCTTTATAGTTATATAAAGGGAATATATAGACATGTTAAAAGAAGGCAGGACGCGTACTATCTAATAGATGTTTCTTAGCTTATACTTAAGCGTAAGGACACGCTAGGCTAAGAAGGGGATAGTATTATAAATCACGTTATACGTAGTAAGTAGTCTAGACAGCGCTCTAACAGGATAAGACATAGTGTCTAGGAAATAGAAGATAATATAAGAGGAATCTAAGAACGCGTAAGACGTTAAAAGGATTTAGGATCTTATTATTAGATTTCCTAGTCACGTAATAGACCTAGGTTACGAGGTAGACCTCGTTAGATCCTTAAGAGGTCTAACTAGGTCCTCCAGATCTAGTTAGGTCTAGGAGTAGAAGGTTCTATATATAACTAGTACGTCTACTATTAGATAGGAGCTTTATACTTAACTTTAGTTATTAATCTTATTATCTTATTTAATATCTTTGATATAAGTAACGAGTTTACTTCTAAGTAAACAACCCGGTATATCTATACTTCTTACTTGTATACTAACCTTCGAGACTTAGTTATCTTTGTTTAGTTCGTTTAAGTTTCGTTATACTATAGTCGTTCTAAGTTGCTATAGCGAATAGCATAGCTAGGTATACCTTTTAAGTAGTATAAGATCTGTAATACGTAATTCTAATACTATATAGTAGAGTCTAAGCAATGTTATATAAGTCGGTAAATAGCAAAGGTAATATCTAGCTATATACCTCTCTATAAATATATTAGACTTCTAATAGCTCTTTAGTATAGAGTAATATCAGCTCGGGGTTTATTTTACTTAGCTTTTCTAAGAGTCTATATTCTACCTACAGAGGTAGGATCTACCTAATCGCTGCTCTCTAAATACTTATTAACTAGCTTAAGCGAGTAGCTTTTCTAGCTAATAGTTAGCGTCTACGACGCTCGATCCTATATAACCTTAAGACTAAGAAACGTGCTAATCTCTCTTATGTCTTTAAGCTTATATAGTTTTCCGAATCTCTTTTTAAACGAGTTAACCTTATCTAAAGAGCGCTCTAGTATAATTATATTATTAATATAGAGGCTAATAATTAAGCTCTTATCTCTATTAATAAATACGTTTAGATCGCTAAAAGAGAGCTTTAATCTAAACTTAGCTAGTCTATTATAAGCTTTAATATACTACTCTCTTCTAGACTGCTTTAGGCTATATAAGGCCTTCTATACCTTAAGTATAACACTAGAGGGTAATAAGAGTTCTTAAACCTCCTGTATATAAACCTCTATATATAACTCTGCTTATAGATACGTTATATCTACGTTAACTTAGTAAATTTCAAGGTCTTCTATATACTCTATAGCTAACAAAGCCTTAATAGACTTATAGCGGATAGTAGGCGAGAATGTTTTAAGAAAGTTATTACCTAGTCTCTAACTATATTCTTAAGCTACTAGTCTAGCCTTAAAGCGGTCTATTAACTCTATTAGAGTATACTTTATAGTAAAGACCTACTTTATACCAACTGTAGCCTTTGTAGAGAGGAGCTTAGTATAACGAAACTTAAACAAACTAAACAAAGATGACTAAGTCTCGAAGGTTAGTATATAGTAAGAAGTATAAATGCGCTGGGTTGTTCATTTAGGAGTAAACTCGTTACTTATATCAAAGATGTTAAATAAGATAATAAGATTAATAACTAAAGTTGAGTACGAAGCTCCTATCTAAATAGCAGACGTGCTAGTATATATAGAACCTTCGTTCCTCTAAGTAGCTAACTCGCTTATCAAGCTGGCGATCCAACAAGCTAGTTCGCCTAGCAATCTAGCGGTCTGTTACGTAATTAACATAATAAAATCCCTAGATCGCTTAGCTAACCTAACCAATCCTTAACTACTATAAGAGTATTCCGATAGTACTTAACCTATTAGGACGCTACCTAGTCTTTACTTATTACGTATATACGTGATTTATAATACTATCCCCTTCTTAGCTTAGCATATCCCTATACTTAAGTATGACCTAAGAAATATCGTTAGAAGGCTAGTAGCCTTCTTCCCTTTTTACTATACTACTCGATTGTTTAATAAAACGTATCGAGTATATTACTCTTAGAAAAGAAATCAACTTATCTAGAATAAAAATAGTACCCTATACTCGATATTTAAAAGCTAGTTTTATAAATAAATATATCACTTCTTAAAATAAAAGTTTAAATTACTATAGTTATTATATAAAGAATAGCAAGACCTACAACGTTTATAAAGTAAACTATATACTAACTATTCGAGATTAGGAGTCTATAGATGCTTAGATCTAACAACTAGAGAACGAGGCCGATGAGGCTATAGTGAAAGTCCTCTAGGTTAATAAGTAGAAGAAGCTGCTTTATACCTAGAAGTAGAGAATAATAGTAGCTGGTCTTAACTCTCTTAAGAAGCTAGATACTACTAAAGAATTAGAAAGAAAGGAGAAGGAGAAGGAGGAAGAAAAGAAGTAGATAGAAGAAGAGGCTGCTAGGCTAGCTGCCTTTCCTACGCCTGACGTTTCTAATCCTACCCTTACCCTAGGCCTTAACCTAGCCTTTCTTACGTCTTTTCCTACTAACTATATAATATAAGTAGACTTAGGTTTTGATAGTAGAACTCCTAAAGTTCCTCTAAGTACTAGCTAATGTTTTTTCTAGGTTTTTAAGTGTTTTTTAAATATAGATAATCTAACTATTTTATTAAATACCTAACCTATCTTTTAATAAGTCTATAGTTAAGAATCCTCTTAACTTTATATTTAACATTTAGATTTACTAGTTAAATTTCTATAAGTAGGGCTAGTAGTGCTCCTAGTAGTACTAGTTTAAGTAGGGATATATAGAATACTAGGTAGATGTTTATTATCTTTAATAATACTAATTTATAATTTAAAGGTCCTTTAACTTATTTAATTTTAAATAGTCTAAGTTTTTTATAATCTAGTTTATTACTTAGTCTTTTTATATTAATGTTTTTCTATACTAAGTAGACTTTATCCCCCTCTTTTAGCGTTAGCTCTTAACTACGTCGTTTATTATAATAGTATATGTTTCTTTCTACTATAAATTATAAGTCCTTTATAAGTTCCTTATATAAACTCTTAATTTTTAAGACTTAAATATAAGTAAGTTAGTTATTAATAGTTATAGATAGTAGTTCTCGATATACTATTAATTTATATCTAAAGTTAGTATAGAATAGTATAATAAGTATTATTTCTATTACTAAACTATTATAGGCAAACTATGCTAAAAGTAGCAGTTCTACCTAGTTATCTTACTAGTAGTTTATATAATAACAAAGGTATATTTTAACTACTTAATTCATCTGTTTGTTTCCTCTATTTATTTAAGAGTAGAAAGCTATAGATAGCTTTCTCTTTATACCTAATTACTTTATAAGAGCGATCTAGAATTTCAAGGTAAAGAGTTTATCTCTATCTAAGAGTATTTCTTTAAGTAGTCTATATCTTAAGACTACTTCTCTAAGGAACGTAAATATTAATTCCTTAGCTATACTTAATTCTATATATACTATTAAAATTATATACTTTATAAGACGTTTTATAATAACTAGGATCGTGTTATATTTAACTCCTATTATTAGATCTTTAGATTTTAGTAATTTAATAATAAAATCTATAGATATTAATTTCTAAGGTATCTATAGTATTAGAGTAGTGTTTATCTATTTATAAGGAGTATAGTAGGAAGCCTTATTTCTAGTATAAGTATTATATTCTACTATTACTTCCTTAACTATTATAGATAACTAATTAATATAATAGTATTACCTTATTCTTTAAAAGGTTCTACGAATTCCTTAGTAACTATAAGCGAGTATAGTATAGTATTCTTATACGAACTCCTTTATATATAAGCTAGGAACCTATAGTTTCCCTTTTATATACTAATTATAACCTTTATATATATTTTAAATTTTATCTATCTAGATATTATTTATTACTACTATTTCGTATATAGTAGGTACTAAGTCTCTATTCTTAAGAGTTTTTAAGATTACGATCTTTTTATACTCTTTATCTCTCTTATATCTAGGTTTCTAACTAAAAGTATTAGCTTAAGTATTTAACGTTCCTTTTATATATTAAATAATAATATTAAATCCTTTTAATATTTCTAACTATCTAGTTAATTATCTTATTATAAGTTCCTTAGTTATTATAAATATCTTAAGATTCTTATAGTTAGATAAAACTATAACTAGGTGTTTTACTAACTATAAATAGATTCTCTAGTATTCTAAGGCTAATACTATAGTAAGTAATTCCTTATTAAAGATACTATAGTTTTATTATACTAGGTTAAATATCTTAGAATAATATATAATAAGTATGAGTTTTCTCTTATTATTTAGTTATAAGTAAACCATATCTACTACTATATCTAAAGCGTCTATTTTAATTATACTAGGCTTATTTATATTAAAATCGTATAAAATAGGTTTTTTTATAAACTTTGCTTTAATTTTCTAAAAAGCATCCTTCTCTTATTTATTCTATATAAACTTAATAGCTTTTTTAACTAGTTCTAATATTAGTTTAGTAATCTTTATATAGTCTTAGATAAATAGATAGTAAAAGTTTATAAATCTAAAGAAGAACTATATATCTTTTATATTTTCTAGTAACTTCTAGTTTAAGATATCTTAGATCTTTACTAGATCTATTTCTATTTTTCCTAAGCTGAATACCTATCTTAGAAAAAGGGTCTAAGTTACTTTAAACTTGTATTTCAAGAGTTTTAACTAAGAGTTTACTTTTATAAGTTATTATAAAACTTCTTTAATATATTCCTTATATTCTTCTTCTTTTTCTAAGAAGATTAATATATTATCTAAGTAATAGATTACTATTACTTTTAAAAGATCTTTTAAAATATTATTATTTTATTTTTAATATATAACTAGTATATTATAAAGTTTAAATAGTATAACTATATATTTATAAAAGCTTAATAGTAAGGTAAATACTATCTTCTATTTATCTCTAACTTTTATTTATATAAGTCTATAAGTGTTTTATTAATCTAATTTTATAAATCGTACTACTTTGCTTAACTTGTCTTATAAGTACTAGCTAGGTAGTAGCAGATAAGCGTTCTTAACTATAGTATGATTTACTTCTTAGTAATTAATATATACTCTTCTATCTAAATCGTCTTTCTTCTTAATAATAAGTATATTTAAGATAATTAGTAACTTAGATCTTCTAATATATCCCTTTTTTATACCTTTCTTTATATAACTTTCTATTCTCTATAAGCTTTTCTAGTTATATAACTAAAGTTTCTACTTTAAGAGATAATAACTCTCTTTTAGTTTAATCTTATAATCTTATAAGTAATGTTCTAGTAAGGCTTATAAGTCTTCTAGGTTCTTGAATAAAGCCTTAAATTCTCTGTACTATATAGGTATTTTGTTATTAGCTGTCCTACTAACCTATAGAGGACCCTGGGCTAGGTGTTCTAGTATTTTAGAAGAGGTGGCGTTAACCTTATTCTAGCCTTATAATTATAATTATAAACTTATATAATTATATTAACTAAAGGTTATTATTTAAGCCTTCTAATTAATATCTAGATTATGTTCCCTAATCTATAGTATACTAAGTATTACTTCCTTACTTCTTATTTTAATAATATTAAATTATATATTTAAGTAGTATTCTTTAATAGTAATATTTATTAGAATAGTTTACTAGTTAATAATTCTATCTTAGTATATAACGTCTATTCTGTTAACTACTCTTAAGTAGTATAGCTTTATACTTTTAATTAAGACGTTTAGCTTCTTCTAAGCTATTAAGGAAAGAAAATTACCTATTACTCTTAAATTAATTAAAACTTAGAGTTCCTTTTCTTTTATCTTTGTTATTACTATAAGTTGATTTTCTCTAGAGGTAGTATTTAATTCTTTAATTATTAGTTAGTAGAGTTCTTTTTATATTAACTCCGTTTCTTAGTTTATATTATATTCGTTTATCTTTTAGAAGATTATACTAAATAATTTTCTACTTCTCGATTTTTAAAATATTACCTCGACTTTTCTAATTAAAGTAACTATAGTATACTAGCCTTCTATTTCTAGTATAGCTTCCTTGCTATTAGATAACGTATCTAAAAAACTAGGTTTAAAGCGTCTTATAAAGTTATTAGAACCCTACTATTATTATAAGCTAGTTTCTACTTATAGATCTACGACTATCTAAATATCTCTTATCTTAGGTATACTAGATAGCTTACTAGATTCTACTTATTTTAGTCTAGGTTTTTTAAATTCGATGGTTTCCTGTCTAATAATAAGGCTTACTAAAGTTATTCTATCCTATTTATTCTAAACTATTTTATAAGTAGTTAAAATAGTAGAGTTAATTCCTTAAATAGAATATAAGCTTTAGAAATTAGGTTTCTGGTTTTCTATATATATCTATCTATTCTCTTTTTTAAAAGTTCTAATAAATACCTATGTTTTATCTTATTTAGACTTATATATTCCTAGATCTATCTTTAATAAGTTAGATATTAATTCTAATAACTCTAACGAACTTATTAATAATAGCGATTTATATTCTACTTAAAGAGGTAATTTGTAATCTATTTCTAATTATATATTATAATATTCTTTAAGTAATAGATCTCTATTATTATTAGTATCCTATACCTTACTAACTTATAACTTAATTCCTTTATTTAACTATAAGTATATAGTACCTACTAGTATATTTATAGTATCTGTTTTAATTTACGTCTTATAACCTCTAGCCTCGAGTTCTTTATCTATAAGTTTGATTTTTTCTAGTAAAGCTACTTCTTTTTAGATAGTAGTATTAGCTTGCTTCTCTTTAGAGTCTTTCTTCTTACTATACTTATTTACTCTATAGCTAGTAAGACTATAGTTATAATATAAGTTCTACTCGCGTTAACGATTTTACTCTTTCTAAGATAGTTCTTCTCTCTAAGAGTTTTCTTTCTTAGATTCCTTCCTTAAAACCTTTAATTTCTAGGTAGTATTAATTTCTATAAAGTCTCTACGATCTTTTCGTCTACTCTTTCTATATTAGTAACTATAACTTCCTTTCTTCTCTAGATTCCTTTTATAAATATAGTTATCGATCTTAATTATATTATTTATTAATTTATTTAACGTGTTTAGAAAATCCTCTTATACGAGTTTATCTTTTATATTATCCTTAAACTTATAATAGAATTGTTTATATAATACTTCGTCGTTCTATCCTATCTATATAGAGTATTATTAAAATTATAAGACGTATTTAGTAGCTGAACCTTTTTATCTAAGTATATATAAAGCTCTAACTACCTTCTTTTTTATATTAACATCTTTAAAAGCTTAGTTAATTCTATTTCTAAACTCTTAAACATTTCTAAATAAATCTCTTGTCTTTTTAGATATTTAAAGAGAGACTTTTCCTTTAGCTATTTTATTTACCTAGTAATCCTTTAAGTATAGTTCTAACTAGTTATAAGCTACCTCTTCAAGATAGGTAGATAACTATATAACCTAGTTAGTTTTATTTCTAAACTAAGTATAATAAAAGTTTAAGTAAAAGAAAGCTTTTATTAAGAACTCGGCTAGTTTCTTAGGTAAGCTATCGAATAGCTTCGGAAGAGGAAGTTTCACTTCCTCTCGAAGAGTAGTAACTAGTGTAACTAGAGGGTCTACAGCTAGCTTTAGTAGAGTAGTTCTTAGAGTAGAAGAGGTTGCCGACATAGTAGCGATCTTACTTCTAAGCAAGTACTTAAAGTATAATAAAACTTAAACGAACTAAACAAAGATAACTAAGTCTCGAAGGTTAGTATATAGTAAGAAGTATAAATACGCTAAGTTGTTTACTTAAGAGTAAACTCGTTACTTATATCAAAGATGTTAAATAAGATAATAAGATTAATAACTAAAGTTAAGCACGAAGCTCCTATCTAGATAGTAGACATATTAGTATATATAGAACCTTCGTTCCTCTAAGTAGCTAACTCGCTCGTCGAGCTAGCGATCCAACGAGCTAGTTCGCCTAGCGATCCAGCAGTCCGTTACGTAATCAACATAATAAAATCCCTAGATCGCTTAGCTAACCTAACCGATCCTTAACTACTATAAGAGTATTCCGATAGTACTTAACCTATTAGGACGCCGCCTGGTCTTCACTTATCACGTATACACGTGATTCGTAATACTTAGTATACTCTCAGGTCCTAAGAACCTAGAGCTTAACTAATTTATTAGTAATAGTATCTTTCTATTACTAAGTATACTAAGGGTCGCTAACCGCCTTATTATACGACTTTAGAAGAAGTATCTTATAAGTATTAGTACTTAAGACTATATCTTTGTTAAAGAATCTTTAGAGCCTGTATTTACAGAGCTTACGGCTTATTAGAGCCTTATAGCTAGGTTTACTATTTACACGCTAATTAGACGTGTAGGTCTTTCTCCTACGACTAGCGATTCTGTCTACACGTTTAGAAGATATATAAGTCTCTCTTCTATAACTTACTATTCTATCTATACGTTTATATAATATACAGGTCTTTCTCCTACGACTAGTAGTAGTTCGAGCACTCTTAGATAACCTAGGCACTTTAACTAGTCTTGCCTCTATAGTGTAACGAAACTTAAACGAACTAAACAAAGATAACTAAGTCTCGAAGGTTAGTATATAGATAAGAAGTATAGATATACTAGGTTGTTTACTTAGAAGTAAACTCGTTACTTATATTAAAGATGTTAAATAAGATAATAAGATTAATAACTAAAGTTAAGTACGAAGCTCCTATCTAATAGCAGACGTGCTAGTCTTATATAGAACTGTAGTCCTCTGTTCTAATCGCTCTAGTCGCTTACCCTGATCGCTTTAGTCGACAGGCGACTCGAGCGACTTAGGCGACTGGGTCACGTGATGTTCCTTACTAAAAGAAATCTATGGATCGCTTAGCTAGCCTAAGGATCCTTCTTCTATAAGAGTTTCCGATAGTGCTTAACCTATTAGAGCGCCGCCTAGTCTTTACTTGTTATATACTTATACGTGATTCGTAATATATAGGTCTATCTTTGCTAAAGTTATTTGACTCGCTACTAGACCTGTAGGTAGAAGTCTTAGTACTCTAGTTATTAGAGGTTGTACTCGTAAAGTAGTCTTAGTTGCCTAGTAACAGGTAGTAGTATAGCGGTAGTAATCTACGTAATACTTATAACGTAACACGTAATACTTATAGAGGACACGTAGCCACTTCTGTAGTATATAGAGAGGGTCGGGACTCTGGTTTAGAACAGCAGTTGTTCGTTCTTATATAAAGTCTGCCGCTGTAGTTTAATTCACGAGTATTTACTATACGCTCTAACACTAGTTTCGTAGTTCAGACGCCCTAGGCAACCTAGGCGCTTCTACTAGCCTCTCTTCCTTAGGTTCTTCCTTACTAAAGTCCTCTAACTTGCTAATAAACCTATAAGCAGGAGTCTTATTACTCTACTTCTATTTCAGACGTCGATTAACTAGGAATTAAGATCTTGTCGACGTAATAATACGCTGGCTTATAGGGTCGTATAATCTGTACTACTATGAAGTCTTTATATAGCTTATAAGGTATATTTTTTACGAGACTAGCTTAAGCTTATACCGGTGCTAGTTAGAGAGCTAGTAGAAAGTAATACAGCCTTATAGCTTTAAGTGTTATATCTCTAATATCTTCTCTATAAATGCTTCTTTAGATGTAATTCCGCCTAGTCTTATAGGTATACGGTTCCTAATATAATATACAGCTTTTACAGCTTTGCTCTAAAACTTATATAGTAATTAAGCGTTAATAAGCATTGCTCTTATAAGTGAAATAAGTATACGATTCAGCCTTTTAGAGATACTATTCTACTCTAGTATATATAGCGTAGTCTACTTAATCTTAACTCTATACTAGCTTAATAGCTTATCCTTAATTATCTTAAACTCCTTAGTATTATTAAGCCTAAGAACCTTTAGCTTATACTCTGTCTATAACTCTACTTCCTTCTTCTATTTAAGTATAACTTCTCTAAAGTCTATTCTTTGCTTAGTTAGGAAGACCTAGGACTTCCTTATTACCTAGTCTGTAAGAGTACAAATGTAGCGTTCTCTAGTTATAGTAGGAATGCTATATAGACCTCAGAAGTTAGAAAACACTTATTTAAGAGGTTTATCTACTTTCTCTAGTACTTAGCGGTTTATAACTCGTAGCTGCTTTGCTATAATATATAGCTTATAAAAGTCTAAGTTATAACCTCTTAGAATTGATATTAGTACTTCTAAGTTAGAGACTACGCTATATAGCTCTCTAAGTCCCTATACACCGATATAGCTAAAATTCCTATACTAAAGGTTAAGGTTAAGATCTCTTTTAGTTGTAGCTATAGTAGCTTCTATAGTAACAGAGTTTAGTATATATTACGAGCTAATCCGGCTTATATTTATAATAATAAAACTATCTTTTATAAGAGTTATAGCGTGCTTGCTTGTACTACCAGTTGTCTGTATAAGAATGCCCTTGTCCTATAGCTAAGGGACTGATATCAGGCTGCCAGCTAGCTTAGACACGTATAGCACGTCCGTAAGAGCAAGCGTTTAAGTCTGTAGCTTGTCTATAAAGACCCGGATACTAATATTCCTAATTCCTATTCTATGTATTAAGCCGCCACTTGTAGTCTTAACTACTCTTAGCACTTTAAGCTCTAAAAACTCAGTAAATACGTCTCTAGCGTAAGTTATATAGCGTGTAGCCCCTGAGTCAATTACCTAGGCTACTTAGCTCTTGTTAAAACGTCCTATAAGTGCTCCCTAGCAGGTGTCTATTAGAACGTCTTCTAACGGATCTATAGCAAGCATGACTTCTTCGTCCTATACTGGCTAGTACTATGGTTACTATTCTAGCGTTAGCAAAGAGCCTGTAGATACACTCTTTGCTCGCTTAGTAAAAGCTTTCCCTTCAATCGTCTAAAGCTAAATAGAGCACTTAGTTTTAAAATACCCTTCCACTCTATAGCAATAGCAAGTGCCTTTGCGCTTCTTACCCTTCTGTCTACCATAGCTAGGCTTCTTTGCCCCTTGCGCCTTTCTCTGATGCTGCCGAGGTCGGTCACTAGCCGTAAAGGCTGTCTTATCTGGGCCCTGGTTTCTGGATTTCAAGCGTTGTTCTGTCTCTTTTAGACTTATAACTGTAGAGTCAAAGTCTAGAGTAGACAGCTTGTCTTCAAGGATTTCAATATGCGTGTCATAGTCACTTCCTAGCTTCCGGACAGCTCGGAGAAGTGCACTAATCTTAGACTTTTCTGTAGGTGCTTCGTCTACATCTGTAGCAAAGATAAAGGCCTGTAGGTTACGTAGGTCGGTGGATATTAAGTCGATTGTGGCTCTAGCCTTCGGCTTATATCCATAGAACTGGCTTATGTACGTAGTAAGTGATATATCGTTGGATGGGCGGCAGTCCTTACATAAGGCCTCCCATTGCTCCTATGCGGTCTGAAAGTCGATAATCTTGTTTTTCATCGTAAGCGAGCAATAGCCTATAATGCAGGTCCTCGCCTTAGCGTTCTTACGTCTCCATGCCTCTTAAGGTAACAATACTCCAGTATCAGTCTCAGTACTGTCTTGCTGGGAAGGACCTCCTGCTCTTGTTGAGATTCGTGGCGTAGGGGTTGTAGTGCTGGCCGGTTTTGGTTCGTTACTAAGGATAAGGTTAAGAAGGCCTCTAGCTTCTAGGAAAGAGCGTACTTCTTTAGCCTATATTCGATAGTTGAGGGGGCTAGTAAGCTTTGGGATTTTTAGCAATTTATCGTCGTATGACATGTTGACTAATAGGATATACAGGCTTAAGGCTTGTTATGATTAGTCGAAGCGATAGAGCTTCCAGGCTTATAACCTGTTGCAATGCTGCACTTCAGAGGGCAAGAGTAAAAGACTTGAATTCTATGCCATGCTCTACAAGAGCAGAAGGCACATTTATATACAACTTTGCAATAGCAATTGCCGCATCTATTTACCGGAAAACTCTTCCTCGGCATGCCCGACGGGCATACCGATATCTCCTTAAGTGGCTTGATATAACAGATATCACCGTACCTATCAACACTCTGAATGACACAAAGAGATTGAAAGTAGAAAAGAGTTCAGTCTTGATTTTCAAATCTTCCTTCTCTATCTGGGCCACTGACAATGATTCCACCGACCGGGCGGATAGTGCTTGTTTTTCTCCTCGTCTTCCCATCGCAAGCAGACCTCGGTTTGCAAACAATAAATCCTCTCGCCATCATCAGTCTTTGCATCAAATGTAAAGTTGTACCACCCCTTTTTCGTCAGTTAGTATCCGGATGCAGGCCAGGTGCAGGTGGACAGCGGTACTTACAGGGACATGTATAATCATAGGGAAAACATATATCATCGAAGTGATCAATGCGGCACCCTTCTCAGGTGGACAAGTTGCTTTCTTGCCTTGTAAAGGCTGTTGAATATCGCTCATCTCGCAGAATGTGAAAGGGGTGGCACTCTCGCCAGGATCGTCTTTTGGACCGCCATATTCTTCGCAGTGAGACCCGCAGTTGACGGTGAGTGTGATAGTTCCGTTTCCCTTGAAGGTATCTTGAAACTCGCCGTAGATGTTGGCGAGCAAATCGTCGTCACTACTAACTATCAGTAAATGAGTAGGCTCGCAAATTGCAGGGAACTAGATGTCCTGCCACATACATGTAAACGGGTTGCTTGGTGATTGATACAGACTTAATGGCTAAGAGGTCTGTAGAACGGGACTCTTTGCAAAAGCTAAAAGGTCCGTCGGGTATCTCGTCTTTGATAGATATCGAATCTTGGGAAGGACTGTTGGTGAGAATTGGCTGCTGCAGGGCTGTAGACAACGACAACGCTTTTACAGCGTCCTTGAGAAATGGGATTTGCATCTTTCAACTTTGCGTTATGTTATGGCTTCCTCAGAAAGTGGTGACAAGACGCGAAGTTGGTTGGTACTGTTGTACGACGTGAAAATACACTAGTCCTATACCAGAATACAAGTAAGCAACTAAGCGCCTCATGTCAGCCTTACAGTAAGCCCCACTCCTTCGACCCCTCTTTCGACACATGATAAGATAACTCCCCCTGTAAGGTCTGCTGCTCCTCCGCGCGTGACTGCGTCTAAATCCAGAAGTTCTAGTTTTGGGGAAATGAATAGGTAATGCTGTATTATGGTTGGCTCATGATTTTACATCGCGCTAATGTTCAGGCACATACCACAACTTTCCAACTTATCTTACCCCAGAGTCTCGATTGGCCTCTCTCCCCAGATCAAACATGGAATCCGAGCCTGTGTTCAGCTTGCCCAGTCACTCCAACTTGGCTATTCATGCATACTTAGCCTCCACAGCCTATTTAGCGAAAACACCAAGTGTGTGGTGGTGAACACCAACTTCACCACCCTATTGTTTCTCAACAGCTACGAGTTGAAATAAAAAGACGCTGGATATATTCAATCTTTGCTACCTTGTATATAGGTTACTTTCTCTTCTGGAGGTATATCTGTCTTGAAATATAGAGAGGTGCAAAATGATCAAAATCGCGGGGCTGGAAGGGGGGTTGATTTACGCGACCCCTTAGGGTCAAAATGCGGGTCGCACTTCTCAAAAACCGACCTTTCCTGATCAAAAAGTGGTAAGCCTTAATTTTCTAGGAGAAGTAATGATTTTAAAATATGGCTGTTCAGCTACAGGGTAGCGGTAACTCATGTTGAGTGATGAAGGATCCGAGGAGGCTGTGTGTGTTTTTTCTTATGACCTTATACCGGTATGTCATTTTGTTTTCCACCGGTGGCAAGATATGTTCCTTGCCAAACACACATTGCGCGTAGCGGGCTGGAAGAGATTTGAGGAAAAGAGGATTCCTTTGCCTCTTCCTGATGATGAAAGATGACTATTTGGCGTTTTGGCAAGACATTTTTAGACCGAATGAGGTGAGACGTCCTAGGAGAGAACGAGTATTTAATGAGTATGGAATCTGTCTAAGAAGAATTCTCATCATCTCAACAACCTTCTCTCTTTCTATACACTCCTCTTATATACCAAATCTTTCTTGATCTTCAAAAATTTAAGTTCACGAGCCACAATGGCGGTTCTTTCCAAGCCAATTACTACGGCGTTCACGCTTGCAATGGCTCTCTAGGCAGCCTTCGCTTCACCACTAGCAACCAGAATCGAGAAGATCAAGCAGATACTTGGTCGAGGTACTTTTGAGTGGACTGCCCTTGGAGACTCGTACTCTTCAGGTGTCGGGGCTGGAGACTACACCTCGAACTCTTACCGCTGTCTACGCTACGATCATGCTTATCCAGTCCTAATGAACAGCGACAACAGACTGCCAAACGGTGATCACAAAGATCTCACTATTAAGTTCAACAATGTCGTTTGTTCTGGATCTAACACTACGGATGTCGAACTTTATCAATTCTATGATGAACCTACTTCTGGAACGCCTAATAGTCAATTCGGTAAACTTCTCAAGTTGCAAGACTAGAGTATCATTTACTAACCTCTATCCAGGTGATCGTCCAGCTTTTGGGACACCCGACCTCGCTACACTTCAAGTTGGTGGTAATGACATCGATTTCCCCGGCATTATATTCAATTGTATCTTGGAATACAATTTCCCTTTTGGTGCTGGCCCAACTTACCGCACATGTCCCGATCAAAGAAAATTCTCGCAGGATTTGATCAAGGATCCTAAGCTGGTTGAAAATATCAGTAACACCATCAAGAAAGTTGTAGACAGGGGCCGTAAAGGCCCAATTGGTGAAAAGTTTAGGCTCTACGTCCCTGGATTCCCACAATTCTTCGATGTCACCAGCAAAGATTGCGATACTGTCACATTCGCTCGGGGAGCCAACCCGAAAAGCGACGGAAAAGAGCATATAAAAATGACTCAAGCGATCCGCCAGGAATACAATGACATGAGCGTTGGTCTCAATAAAGCCATTGCTGCTGCAGTCGAGAAACACAAGGACGAGAATGTCAAATTCGTTCCCATCGACGGCCAATTGAAAGGTCATAGATATTGCGAGCCAGGAGTTAAAGAGCCCGATCAGAAGAACGAGAAACTCTGGATCTGGCACTACCCCTACAACGAGCCGGATGACAAGAGTTTTGACGACCGTCTCTCGAAAGCCTACCAAACCGTCAATTCCCGTGCCAACGTTCAGTCCGAATTCCCAACTTATGCTTCATTCCAAATTGAGGTTTTCGCCAACATCGATAATGGCGGTTCCGACGCAACTGGAATTCAGGATCCGTTATGGCGCTACATAGGGAACAGAGTCAAGGTTTTCCACCCTCAAAACGCCTTACACGAAAAGATTCGTGATTTGGTCCTCGATCAATACACCGATGATTTGGGCGGGCTCACAACACCACCGACCCCACCACCAACGGTTCCTGACAAGAATGCATGCCACGGCATCAGTGGTGATACTTGGGTAATGCACGCCGATACTGCCACAAAGAATGTTGATGATTTCTGTGGCCAAACGGCCAAAGAGGTAACCTACAACCAGGGAAGCGTTGACGAGCTCAAGCTGTCTGTCACAGCTCCCAACAACCAAGATAAAGGAGCCAAGGACGCCCCAAGTTGCGCTGCCAGTTTCAAAGACGCGGTCATCAACGGCTGCGATGGAGGCGATTCTCTCAACAATCCTCACAATTATAAATTCGGCGGCACCCTTACCACTGGTGATGGATGGCAATACACCTTGACACCTCTTAGCAAGCAGATCAACGAAGTATCCTGCGACGTTTCCTACAAGTTCCTCTGGGACTCCTTTGAGATCCGCGGAAAGAACCTGCCGGACGCCAAACTTGGGGCTGAGGGCGAAGGTCTTAAGAAGCAGCTTGACGGCTGCGGAGCTGTTACCCAGTACAAGTTTGAGCGAACACCTGATGATGCCAAGTTCCAATGGTATGCCAGTGGTCGCCTGCCAATCGGTACCAAGGCCTGTGTTGGTAGTGCTCTGGAAACTGCTGGCGGATCTGGAAATGGCAACTGTCATGGAGCTGGGAAGCGTGGGGTTGGGAGAAGTGAGATCGGCATTGAGGATTGGCCAGGGTATGGTGATGACAGTAAGCATGTTTTTGCAAGTGACATAAAGAGAGATATTGGTATTGAAGACTGGCCAGGGTATGGTGATGATAGTAAGCATGTTTTTGGGGTTTCTGGATAAATGGAGGGCAATAAAGGTTAGAGTACAGTTTCTCGCGGAATGAAGGAGTACACGAGCGGGGTTTGGAACACGGGGCGCAATAGGGAGGAACAATCTTTTATCGTGTTTGTAGCTGTATTATTTGCCTCGGATTTTTGGGATTTTGGAATGTTGGAGTTTTGGAGTTTAATTTTATTCACTTTGGGTTCATTGCCTCTGGAGAATCCAATGATCTGATCTTATAAATCAACTGACACAATTACCATTGTGGCGTCTTCGAAGTCTGAAGCCAAACGTGATAATTATTTTCAAAGGTATACATCTCAGAAAATTTGCGTGCAAATTTCATCAATTTTCCCCCCTTCAAGTAACCTAGGCATTTTGCTGGTAGGAAGGCTACTGTAATGGCCATCCAAGAGAGACAGCCACCGATAGCTAGATATGCTCAATGTAGTCTTAAATCCCTTTGATATCTAGGCTATTGATGTTGTATTATAATGCCCACTTCTAGCCCCTGAAAATTTATTCGCTTAGGCCCTGTAGGTGTAACCAACTATAGCGCGATGCAGGCTGATAACATGAACTTGGAAAATAGTTTGTCTTGATGAGCGAGTGGAAATTGAGTAGATCTTTCTGCTATTGTTTTGAGAAATGTTTCGATTGAGAATAAAGTTGACCGTGGTAGACCCAATTTCATAATTTCCAGTTTATCTCACTCCTGAAATTAGCTATAAACGTTTTTGATTCACAATATTGCTGACGGTTGAAAAGTTATATTAATAGCTTTATCTATATAATTCTGACAGGAATGTTAGTCCAGCGAAGGCCGCTCAGTAGCCCCCTACCAATGTACCCCCTTTCTAGAATATGACTTCGCACTTACGACCGAATCCCCTGGTTTTCTTGGTTCCCTTTGCATTCTTCTCTCTTGATGTCTATCTCCTCTCATACATTTATATGAATAGAGGCGGGCAGATGCCATATTCTGTGTTTGTTCATGAAAGAAGACACACCTGAACCACATAATCTTTCCACTGGCAGGAACCGCCTGAGAATTACAAAAAGACATAAAAACGGGTCTGTTAGACACGTTCGGAATTAAGTGTAATACATGTAACCCCGCTGAAGTTTCCAGTTCTGAGGCAAGATAGAACGATTTCCAGTCAGCATATTTATTAAGTATTTAGTTCCACAAACTAATGACGATATTGATTCAAGGGAGCTGCCAAGCGGCTTCGATGGAAACGCTGAATCGGAATTCTACCTAGGGAATGCTAGCATTAAATTCACTCTTGTTTCTTGTATGTGTTCTTCCTTTTGATTTTTCGCCAGCTAGTAGAATTTTATTAAGATCAATTGAAATTGGGTTTTGTTTTGCTATATTTGTCCTAAGCCTACGAGCTATTTTTTTATTAATATATAAGCATGTACAACTCTCCAAGGATGAGGGGGCCGACAAGTGGAGGCAGGTTTGTAATTCAAGCTGGTGCTTGGATCAAAATTGATCGAAACTTCAGCTAGCTATGAGGTAAGGCTTCTAATCAAAAATTGCCCTCAAACCAATTTTCCTCATCACTTCTTCCACCACTTCTCAATTGTGATATCTCCAGTCACGTTTTACTAAGACACGTGATCTTACATTACGGCCTGGGAACCTAGAAACTACATGGATGACGTAGATATCATATACTGTTCTCTTACGATGTAAGGTAGAGTTTCTGAATCTCTTTTTTTGTGTTGAAGAGCACGTGATCCGGGACACTCGGAGCGCGATTCGCTCTTGAGCTGATTTACAACCCTTTTTCTTACATCTCTTCTCACTCTTCTCTTCTTTCATCATTCAACTACCTTTTCTACGACATACCACTTTGATAATGGTGTTGAGCCCCAAGACGTTGGCTGGAAATGCAGGTTACGATGACACACTCGTCGCTCCCATCATTCAGCCCTCTCCATCACCGCCATCTGAAAATAACTTTAGTCGTCACCATGGTACAACGTACAAGCAGGCGCCCTCTCGCGGCAAACCCCTTCACCTCCCGAGTTCGACATACGAGAACTGTCGCCGGCGGCCGACTGGGCAAACCAGCAAACATCGATCAGCAGCTTCTCGAATGGGGAAAGCAACTCGCGTGCTCACGACGATGTTATTACCTTCCCCTTTTGGCCCGTTGCGGCTTGATCTAGGCTTGATGGAGGCTTTCTCTCTGCAACGGTACTCGCTGACTACATTGGCGGAAAGAAGGAGGAGGGCACCCAGTGGCGCTCTCCGTTCCCGATTCCTTGCTCTGCGAATGGCAAAATCCCCAGCCACCGCGATCATATTTTGCCATCCAAAGAAGGAATAAGCCAACAGCGAGACGTGGGATGCGGAAAGAGTCCTTTTTTCTCCTTCCTGAAAGAAGAAAGATAGGGAAGCTAGGTCCCCAATTGTTTGCGTACAATTTGTGACGTCTTTGCAGAAGTCAAGGTTCTAGGCTCAGTGTACGAGGTCTCGGTGTGTAAATGGAGGGCTGGCTGCTGTGGTACCTAGGTTCGGTGTTACTTTACTGTACTTGACTTCAAATTCTACAGTGATCGGATTTTCTAGGTTATGTCCCACCAAAGACGCACCTCACAAGCGTGCGCCCGACAGCCAGCCCTCGAGCTGTGTATCGGAAACGACCATTTCCCCACTATTTGCCTGTTACTTGCTTGCATCTGACTATTCATCAGCGTGCCTTTTTTCCGTTCAAAAACACTCGTCAGTAGCGTCAAAATGATGAATTGACGCAAATCACACGATTGCCGTTTCCAAACATCTTATATGTTTCCCAACAACGTTCTCTTATCTCTAGCGAGTAACATCGGCCCGACGTATCCTCTTCCCCAGTTTCCCAGTTTCCCATCCCAAAACCCAGACTGGGGAAGAAAGTATGCGGGTGCGCGGTGCGCGGGTGCACGGTGTTACGATGTTTCTCACATGTTTGACGCTGCACCTGTGTAATCAGACCACTCATATTGCCAATCCAGGTAGCAAAGGCAAACCTCAATTGTATTTGCAAATCTTTGAAGCATTGAGTAGGTGTTCAACTCACACCGATGCAAGTTATTTAGCAGCCGTGGTGATGGTCCAATGACCTTCTTCAATTCCAAGACGGGTAGTAACCATGAGGGGGTTGTGCATGGTTGTCAATTCAAGCATTGCGATTGCGTCCAAGACCTCTTGGCGAATCATGGAAAGCCCCCCCCCTCGAGACGCACTTCTTCTTCGGTCCTTCTAGTGCCATATTAGCGGGAAAGGACGCAGTTGTTGCAGTATGGAGCAAGATCCGCTTTCCAATGAGAGGCCGTTCACTGAACCAACCGGGTGGCTAGCTACGCAATAACGTTATCTGCACCCTCAACTCTCCAAACTCCTTCCCCCTACCATCCTCGTCCTCGACCATTCCCGTCGCAGAGTATGCTGATCTCTGGGTGGACCGGTGGCGAGGGTATGGCATGTCAATGGCTCCCGAATTATTGTCTCCAGGGGCTGGAAGGCTGGATTGATAGTTCCTTGATAAGAAGCAGGGGGATTCCGGAACAATTAGAGCCGTAAACTGCCTATAAATTCCGTTTATCTATTGCTTCTCTGTTATCATTGGCCATTGACTTTGTTTAGCTTCTTCTATTCCCATTCACTTCGCTTCAAAGTGAATGGTAGATAACCCTGTCTTGCATCACGCACCTCAAGCACCCCCATGGACCTTGAAGTTGCAGCAACATAAAGACCCTCGTTCCCCTCCTCCCCACCTCAGCTTCCCCCATCACTTCAATCTTCTTGGCAATACCACCACTAATCAAGAACCCACATCGTGAACATGGCTACTAACCCAGAGGCTCTCGAGGTTATTCCGCCTTCGACTGTACCCGGTGAGAAGAAGACAGCTGCTGGACCTGGCCCTGTCTATCGTTATGACGACTACGATGAGGATATCCAAGGAGAATACCCCACCGAAGAAGAGTTCCACAGCCTCCGAAGAGTTTCAGATAAGATTCCTTTCGCCATCTACACGATAGCTTTTATCGAACTCTGTGAACGTTTCTCGTACTATGGTACTACTGTTGTTTGTAAGTTGATAATCTCTTATCCCCTTAAGGCTTCGTTATCTCTACGATGTCTCATCTTTTACTATCGAAGTTGCATCATCTCTTTCGCAACGCGCGATTGAATAGCAGCATTTGTGTCTATCGTCCAACTTCTCTTCCACCCTCAACTCATATATCTAACACTTACTAGTCACCAACTACATCCAACAACCCTTGCCCGATGGCTCTAAGACGGGAGCAGGCTTTACCGATGGACAGTCTGGAGCTCTCAACAAGGGACAGCAAGCCTCAACTGGTCTTACAACCTTCAATCAATTCTGGGTCTATTTGATTCCTCTCTTCGGTGCCTACGTGGCAGATGCTCATCTTGGGCGTTATAAGACAATCTGTGTTGCTGTAAGATTCCTATTTCACTAACCCTTCAATCGAACCCTCATTCAATGGGGGTTTCCTACTCTGCTATCATTCAACAAAAGCTCACAATTCTAATATTTTCTAGCTCGTCATTGCGATCATCGGTCACATAGTTTTGGTTATTTCTGCCATTCCACCAGTCATTGTCAAGCCAAATGCCTCTCTACCTGTCTTCATCATCGGCCTTATCATCATGGGCGTTGGAACAGGAACATTCAAACCTAACATCTCCCCAATGATCGCCGAACAACTTCCCCTTACCAAGATGATCGTTCGCGAACTCCCATCTGGAGAACGAGTCATCATCGACCCAGCGGTCACTCAAAACAGAGTCTACAACTACTTCTACCTCTTCATTAATATTGGCGCACTTGTCGGTCAACTTTCTATGGTATATTGCGAGAAATACGTAGGCTTTTGGTTGTCTTTCCTCCTACCTACGCTCATGCTTTGCGTTTGTCCTCTTGTTTTGTGGTGGGGAAATAAGAGGTACAAGAGAAGTCCACCAACTGGTTCCGTCTTAAGCAAAGCCGTGCGAATTTTCCTTCGCGCAAACAAAGGCCGTTGGTCCCTCAACCCCGTTTCCACATATAAGCATCTCCATGACGGCACATTCTGGGAAGATGTCAAGCCTTCTAGAATTGAACCTCATCTTCGACCACGATGGATGACCTTCGATGATCAGTGGGTTGATGAGGTTCGTCGTGGATTCGCAGCTTGCTCTGTGTTCTGCTGGTTCCCGATTTATTGGTTGACTTACAATCAACTTAACAACAACCTTACCAGTCAAGCTGCAGTCATGAAACTTAATGGATTACCCAATGATGTTTTGTCCAATTTGGATCCGTTTGCGCTGATCATTTTGATCCCAATTTGCGATTTGGTTATCTATCCTGCTTTGAGAAAGGCAAAGATACGCTTCACACCTATTAAGAGTATGTTTCCCCCCACTCCCTTGACGTTCCCCAGCGATTTAAATTCAATATACTAACATTACTCTCTAGGAATCACAGCAGGATTTTTCACCGGTTCGGCAGCAATGGTTTGGGCAGCAGTAATCCAGGCCTACATATACAAGGACTCCATCTGCGGAAACTACGCCTCTCTCACACTCCCCGAATCTCTCGGTGGCGATGGAGAAACCACTTGTCCGACAGTATCCATCAACGTCTGGGCTCAAACCGGTGCCTACGTCCTTATTGCCATTTCCGAGATTTTCGCCTCGATCACATCTCTTGAATACGCCTTCTCCAAGGCTCCTGTCAACATGCGATCGTTGGTTATGTCTGTGGCACTATTTACCAGTGCTATTTCCGCAGCTCTTGGTGAGGCTTTTGTTCCCATTAGTGCGGATCCAAATCTGGTTTGGAATTATGGAAGTATGGCTGTAAGTTACCCCGCCCCTCGTTGATGAAAGGGAAGTTACTGATGATATTGATAGGTCATTGCATTTATTGGTGGTGTTATCTTCTGGTTTTTGTTTAGAAAGCAGGATCAGGAAGAGGACCATCTTAACATGCTTCCTGTTGGACATTTGGTTGTGAGCAAGGACGTGGAAGACGAAGTTGATACCCGACCTATTGCTCATGAGGTTAAGGAGTGAATCAGTTGATTTACTTTTTGGCTGAGATGACATAATTTGCATTGGATAATTGATACCAATGTTCTGTTTTTGGAGATTTAGAGTTGGTGGAGGAGGGTAATTTGGATTTTGGGGTGCTGGGTAAGAAATGACTCGGGTCTAAGGCCAGGTTAGATGAGAATACCACATACCTTTAAAGTGATTTGTTCGAACTTTTGTGACGTTGAGTTGAACTTCCTCGATACCATTGATTATGCTTTGCTTTTTCCAAGCTCCTTGTGGTTGGTAACGATCGTTTCGTCCTCCAACCATTCCAAATTCAAGTGGCTTGGAGCGAAGATTAACTCGCACTTCGTTTAGTTGTTATGAGCCAACTTTTATATCTATACTCTAAAGCAGTAATTTTCCCAAATGGTGTTGTAAACTTCTGGTTTGATGTGGCTTTGTCTTTGCAGCTTACTCAAGAATAACTCGTAGCTTACTTGCCATATCATTGGCGGCTTACTCACGAGTAACTCATAGTTTACTCATGAAATACATCGAAACTCACGTTTTTCTAATTGTGTGCTTGGTTCCCCTGAAGTCGCCTTTTTGGAATTTCAAGTGAGCTTGATTGAGATTTAAGTGAACCCCACCTTCTCCTGACTAGAGAGTCATCTAAATGTCGCCATTATCTTTTTAATTCACTACTACTTGCTCAACTATTTGGACCTTGGGCTTCACTTACCCGCTTTTCTCCTGTGATTCATATATCGCATGTTAACCTCGCCTTCAAAGGGAGCTAGAACATCAACAGGAGCTTGTTCTGCTTACATGAAAGATATCAATTACCACAGTGTTTGCAACCCTTAACTTCAACACTGCACACTTCTTCCTGCTAACAGCTCTTATTCTCTTACTTTCTTAACGGAATTAAGCGAGAAACTAGAAAACAATTGCATTCGAAGCGCTCCCCATACTCTGGGGACCCACATTTGAATACTTGGACCCTCCTTTCCTTTCCTCAACCCCCTTCTCCTCCATCACACAACTCAATTCCAAAACCACCCCTCCCAACCTTGGGACTTCTGCAATAACGTTCCATAGCTCATATTTAAGCCTCTTTCTTCAGCTTCTTGAGCTATTCAAATTCAACTCTTCATCCCAACTCCCGCAGTTCACTTTGGGACCACCTCAACCTTGCAGCAATGTATCTCCCAATACTCGTCATTGTTCTCCTCAACCTTTTCACCTTTATAAGTTACTCTTTCGCCCAGGCCTCAGATTTGAGAAGCCTCTCTGACGCAATCTAGGCCTCTGGATCTCCTATTGCACCTCACACTGAGCTTGAAGCCCGTAACAATGTGAGTTCCAATTCCTGCCTCGAGATTCAACTTGAAATGAAGATAAATTCCCTCAATTCAAATTCTGCATTGGCTGACACTATTCCTAGACCTCCTCACCTCTCAATGGTCGGAACAAGGATGGTGTTCATTGCTGCAAGGACAATGGCCGAGGCTGGATTCCTGCCCAGACCATCCAAGTGCTCCACGGTATCGAAGATCTTAGAGCTCAAGATCGTATTTGGGTCCAAGGGCATGGTTGCTATCAGGCTTGGAGTAGTGGTACTGTTTCTGAGATTGTTGTCTGCAATGATGTTTGTTTATTTTTCTTCCCATTTATAACATGCGAGCTCTAGACTGAAGGGAAAATACTAATAGGTGATATGCAGAATGACGATTGGATTAATCCAGATGCTAAATACATTGCTTCCTATGTTGAGGATATCTTGAATACTCCTGATTGTCATGAAATTGGTGGTATGTAACCTTTCCTAAGTCCTTTCGCTTAGCAGGTGCTCATGTGTTATACTAGGCGGACATAACGTAGTTTGTGGTCAGGAGTTTGATACCGATCGTGAGTGGTTTTCCTTTTCACTCTTGTCTTTGCTTTCAAGTATATACTGCTACCTCGATCAAACTCCCTGTCCGCGCCTCGAAACTGTCAACTAACCTTTTAAACCTAGACTACAACGTTATCGTCAAACAACCACAACGATAATCTCTCATCACCTCGTCGCTTCAGCTTCTTCTTCACATTCAGCTCCATTCTTCCTCATATATCCCAGGCCTATCTGCAATAGGCTTTGCCTCGGCACCGGTTGGCAATTGGGGTACAAATTGGTTGGTTAATGGTTTGAATCGTTGGAAAGGTTTGGTTGGAGTGGGATAGAAAGGATATTTGCATACACGATATCTGGCTCTTGAAATGATAGAGACCGGTTCAATTGGGAATTAAATACACTTGCTTCAAAACACTCCCCGCTTGTGAACAGGTTTTGTGAGAGACTGGAATGTGGGCGTAAAGCCACATCACCATCCGAAGATGATTCATCAAACAGCGTCACATGCACTAAAAGAGTGAAAGATAAGCCTTGTCAGTGAATTAACAAATGTTCTCACGTTCCCATGGCCTCGCATCTCAAATGGGACAATGAGCCATTGTCTGCTAAAAAGATAAGTTACTCAGAACATCGCCCAGCATGTTTCACGTCAACAATGTTAGGTATGTTTTAAGAGTGTTCATACAATAAGGAATTCACTCTTGAAAATACGCAACATGAAAGATCCCAAGGGTGCATAAAAGTGACGTTCTCCACCTCGCTTCGTGGCACTGTCGAAGGACCCTACAACGGCGAAGGATGACCTGAATGAAGCTTACCATGTTGCTAACTATGCACTTTTCTTCTTGACAGCTTTGCAGTATGTCGAACTTGTCGATCCTTCGTCTTCAAGTCGATGCATGTGTGTATGGGAGTTGTTGGACAAGGTCTATGGGTTTAACCCACGAGATCACTGCGGCGATCCAGGTCCGAGTCAAGGTCGCTGCGGTCCACGGTCTGGTGTTGAGGAGAGGGTGGTTCAGGGACGAGGTCGAGTCGAGATGGAGAGGGAAGGAACGACCTGGTCCCGGTGGGTGTCGCGAAAGGTCGAGAGGCCGCCGAGGCCAAAGTCGCTCCTTCTCTACTGTCCCCGACTCAACAAAGTGACCTACTATGACCCACGTGAGAGCAAGAAGGGAAGGCATGACTCTGACCACGTCCAGAGTATAACCCCCCCCCCCCGCCACATCCCCATATCTACGATTTCTTGTCGCCGAAAACGAATCTCGGGGGGTGAGAGGCCGGAAGCTCAGGCCAGATGCCGAATGATTCCTCGAAATCCATTCTCCTTTTTAGCGTCTAGGAAAGGTACGAGGTGTAACTGCAAATTTCTATCTAGCTCGTCGGCTTAGTCTTATCCTGCTTTCGTTCGCGGCACTTTTGAATTTGTATCGATATCGTACTTTCGGCCTATGCGGGCTTTTTTTGCGCACCACTTATCATCTCCCCTCAAATTTCTCGAATTGTTCTTGGGGCTACTGTATCCGATATGGTGGGCATCAAGTGTTGGGAGTAAATCCGTTGAGATCCGTCCTTTGGGGATAAGGAGGAGCCAAGCTCCTGCTGTATTATGGCTCTGCCTTGTGGCTCCTCAACCGACCCTTGGAGAAAAGCTGCGATGGTATTCCAACGACGTATTGTGAGGATAGTGGAGAAATTCTTGAATGGAGGCGCTCATGTTCAGAGCTGACTTGATACTTCCAGAGTGCTTAGATGCACTCCTTCGCCAAGGAATGGAATGTCACTGTTGAAGAGGAGCGTACAGAATATGAGAATTTTGTTGTGTAATTTTTCACAACTTATATGTATAAGAGGTTCTATTTCCTTTTTTAATTTGCTCTCACCACCCTCACCACCAAGCATCTTCTGCCTCTTCATTCCTTTTCTCTATCTCTTACCAACACTCTCTTCACTAAACAAATCTATTTCTTTCACTACTTTCAATATGATTCCTTCTACAAAGCTCATTCTCACTGCTCCGGTCCTGGCAACTTTGGCTAACGCAGCCGACTGGGGATCCTGCAAAGAGCCAACCATCACTTTCAAGGAAAACGCGTTCTCTCCCACCACTAAAGATAGCTTCAGTCATGGCGGCACCACCGACCTCACCCCCCTCATAGATTACCTCTGCAGCACTGTCCAAAACCAATGTAACGCCCCCGGAGCTTCTTACGACCTCTGCAAGAAAGCCACAACCGTAGCTGCAAAGAAAACTGGTTCTGGTGCCGCAACTGCTTTCAATGATGTGATCACGGGGACTGCGACAGGAACGATTTCCTTAGCTGCTACATAGAAAACAACCGATCGTCAAATCTACATGTCCCTCACCAAGGACTACGTCGGTGAGATTGACCCTAAATGTAAACTTCCAACCTTCTAACCTTCCCCTCTCCAAGAACTCAACTAACAGGCCTCATAGGGTGGTTCGAGAACAAAATCCAAGTAACCGACAATGCTTGCAACAAATCAAGCGTCAAAATGCTAGGCGGAAATTCAATAATTTTCAAATGCCACCGGGCATCCCGAAAACGTGATATTGTCACGTGACGTATCTTCATCTATGCCTTCAAAACAAGCACAGCTGGAGTAATCATACTACTAATACTACTTTACGAGTACCCGACCGTACGTTTCATGTTGTCATAGCCGTAGCCAACCAAGGCTTGCGGGCGACACACTCAGCCCTGCGTAAGCATGTCATCACCAACAAGATTTACGTGAAACCAAGACCCTAAGATGTCGCACTGCCACTGGAATGATTAGTTCCAACATACGAGCAAAATGATAAAAAGGTCAAGCCTCCCTCGAATCGACACAAGCAGCATCTTATCAATAATTCACAAAAATGTCATCATCTACTTCCGTACGTTCCTTTCCTCTTAATCCCAGTCAAAATCACTAACAACCAGCAGACTTCCAATTTCGACCAACAATTCGCCGATACACAAAACACGGTCAACGCCGGCATATCTACAACAACAAAATTAGCCATCGCCATTCCCATTGTCATCGTCGCCCTCCTCCTCATATCTGGCATTGTCTTATGCATAGTTGTTACTCGAAGCAGAAGACGGAGGAGGGAGCAACTCAAAAGCAACGAACAACTCGGAAAAACTTACCGCGCTGTCAATCACGGCTCGGACCCTGAAGCTTATGTGGGGACGTCTTATGGTGTGACCTCATACCAAGGAGCGAACGGGAATTATGGAGATGGAGGGACTGGAACGAACATGGCACAAGTACCAAGGGAATTGCCAGGACCAGAGGCGCAGGAAGTGAGCGGGGAAAGTGTTAAGACAGAAGCGCATTCGAGGGAAGTGCAAAAACCAGTGGAGATACAGTGAGAAATCGGGAGTGTTTGATATTATATTTTTGTACAATTAGTTCAGTGCTATGTCGTTAATACATACCAGTACGCATAATAATAACCTTTTTCCCTTTCAAACTGACTTGAAACGAATACCGCTATTTAATGGTTTATCTTTGTTATTCTCTCCCCCAACCCTAAATGGCTTCAAGAAACTCCCTAACAACCTTCCAGAGTTCAACTTCCCGAAGTCTTGCCCCTCAGTAGTATCAATGCTGCCAAAATCCGGCATCTCAAAGTTTTCTCTGCTGGGCACTGTATTGTATTAGCTCAAATCTGCCCTGCATTACAGTAGGTATTTTGAAATCACACGCACATTTCGCGATAACCTCTTTCATTCCCTCAATCATCACCGTGGCCGGGGTATCAAGTTCCATCTTCTCAGCCGTTACGCTCTCTGATAAAAATGGGTTGAAACCCCCCTTTTCGGGTTGCCAGGTTCGATGGATGGAGTGAAATAAATGTTTTAGTTGGGCGAAAGGAATATCATCAAGTGCTTGACACATTTTCTTCGCTGTCTCTTTTTCAGAGGCGGAGGATGCACCGCAGTTGGGCTCCATAGTGCTGAAATGTACTTGTGCTTGGGATTGTAGTGCTTCGATAGAGTAAGCCAGAACTAGGATTGTGCAGAAAACTGTGATCCAGGAGGATGGTTTCCGCCCACGGATGAGCTTTTCGAGATTGCTTAGTACGCGCTCGAGTATTTTTCGGTTCTCGAGGTAGAGAATGTGCTTTATTTGCCTGTCGAGCATGCGAGAAGAGAAAAGGCGACAGTCTGGGAGCACGTCTCCAATTTTTGCGTTGATTATTTCGGCGGATGATTGTGTCAACATGATGGGGGAAGACATGAGACTTAGATTCAGGTAGAACAAGAGGACATCATGTAAAACGGGATCCTTCTGCATCCATGAGTCAGTAATGGTTCCATGAGTAGACATGGATGCGAATCTTACCTCTTCTCTGGCATGGTAAAAAGAGGAAATTGTTTGCATAGTCTTTTTCGAAATTTCTGGCCAAATGTCCGTACTTATGTTGGCTGAAAAGAATTTCTCATTGAACTGATTTTTCAAGACATCTTCCAAGTAAAGCAGTATGGCCTTTCCTGCCGCACTGGTATCAAGAGGAGACAATCCAATTGGCAAGGACCTTACACCTAAAGACCGACTCAAATGGCCAGTATAGTTTTCCTGGGCTTTTGAATTTGGCGTTGGGGAGAAAATAGTTGCGTTTAGCTCCAAAGGTGGTTGTCCAATCCAGGAAAGGGTCACTGGAACGGACTGGTCGGTAAAGCCCTGTATATATTCATTCACATATCGATCAGTGAGTTCAGTTGTGAAGCTCGAGTTGAAATACTCTATAAACTTGTATCAGCTTCTAGCAAAATTATATTTTAGAATCCTTCGTACCTGGAAAAAATAGCGATACATTTGCAGAAAATGGTGCTCTATTACACACTGGACTTGTTCCATTGGATTTTGATTTGCCATTGCAACGTTGGCAAGGGTGTCCTTCAGAGCACTGTATGTCTGTCAGAGACCACCTTTCTCGTGATTGCACGAAATAATTTAGGAGAATCAAACGCACTATTCGAGGAGGTTTAGAAGAATTAACAAACTCGGGTTCTAGTCCTTCTAAACTGTCTCGGTAATTGACCTGGCACATTATTCGGGGAAAAAAGATAGGAATACTGACCGGTACTTTCATGACCCAACAGTTCCAACAAGCTCCTATTTTTCTCAACTCTCTAAATTTCTTGAGCTTTTCCTGGTTCAGCCCTCCACGACGTCCAATAACAGAACGTTTCAAAGTTGACTCGCCATCTTGGTCCTCACCAACGAAGGTAAATGTCGACTGAGCTTCGTCCGAATCCGATGTAGTACTCAATTCAGGCTCAGGAGAAAGGGTGTCTGGACTGCCAGGACAATCCGGCTCTACAGCAGCGATAACTGTTGCCGAAGAGAACTTATGGACTGTGAAAGGCTTTGTTTTTTTTGACAAAAAACTCAAATTAGGGGTTCGGTTATTACTCCGGAGACCCTCAGCGATGCGTTTCGGGGAGTTGGCGGGTGACTGAATATTTGGCAGATAGACAGGAACCTTCTCCAAACCAAACTTTTGCTTGAAGAATCCATTGTACGAGTCGTTGGGCAAAACGAGCGATCCAAGGTTCAAAAGAAAATCTCGAGACGACTTGAACCCTCGTTCATCCCATTTTTCGACCTTCAACATATCTCGAGAAGCAGGAACGGCTGCAAAATCCACGAGATCGAGCTGATTTTGCAACATGACATCTTGTTTTGACGACCAATTGAATACACTGACAAGTGTCTTAAATGCGCTCGTGATTCGAAGTGCGCATGTCTCATCCCATGGGTTCACGTCGTCGCATGTATTTCGTACCGAATATGCGTCAATGAGAAGTCCTTTGACTATACTAAATACCATCAATGCATAAAAGCAAGCAAGTTGCGAGTGCCCCGTGAGTCTTCCGCGACCAGCACATAGCCGTTCAAAATTTTCTAGGAAAGCTTCCTTATCTCCCTTGATATCGACAAGTATCAAGGTATTTGACTGAGGAAGTTTAGTAGGGTCGAATGGTGGTGAGCCAGTGAGATCGCCCGAGGCAATGTGACCACAAAGACGTTCTAGCAAGTAAAGCTCCACGGCTTGTCGCAACAACGCTTTACTCTGACGGAATATTTCCCACGATGCCTAAATAGTAGTCAGCAAGAGTCCAAGAATTCCGCAGAGTAAACCTACAGGTGCACCTCTTAAACAAGAGTTTCCAAGACGTAGAAGTGTGAAAACATTGTACTCTGTTGCTCCAGCATAGACTGGGTCCATAGAAACAGTTTGAAGAAGTGCCCAAACCGCTTCGTAGTCTTCAAAAGAAACAAGACTAGTTGTAAGTTCATCTTCTCCACACGTCCCAGTCTGGCTCTGCGCAAATTGACTTAAAAGTCTCCGGTTTTCGGTATTTTCCCAAGACGAATCCTGCAATTCAGCAAAATCTGTTCGGTTCTGGAGAAGCTGTAGCATCCGCTTCTTTTTTCCGATTGAGACCCGAGACTTTGTTAGGACAAAGTCAATAGCAAGGAGATTTCCGGATTGGCATTTGAGCATTCTCCTATTTTCCCTTGCAAAATCTTGAAATTTCTGTTAGTTGGGCTCTAGAAAGAGGTTATTAATGACTGACCTGGACAGAATACACTCGCCATATCTCGGAGCTGACCTCGAACACAACCCAGGACTTTCCAGTAATCATTCTCGTTGTCGAAACTTTGTTGTGGACAATGAGCACAATCATCTTCAGAGTCACACTATAAGATATTAATGTCTAAGCTTGACAAGCAGCATGAAACAAATCAACCTTTTTTTTTAATATCTTGCATCGCAAACAAGGAGCCTTATTATCGTTCAGCAGCCTCGCTCGTTTGTTTCCTTTAGAATTGGATGCGACGGAGGAGGGTCTTTTTCTCGAAGAAGAACCATCCATTAACACCGAAGATAATGGCACATCGAACGTGTCTGGGTAACCAGGAAAGATAGCCGGGGGTACCGTATTCATGTTATGAATGAACGAAGCAGGAGGCGCGGGGCGAGTGGTCGGAGGCATTTTTATCATGGATCCTGACAATTGCCATGGTTCCATCACGAGAGCACCAGACGAGAAACTGGAGTTTCCCACAAGATCGGAATCCAGGATTGAACTTTGTTTCAAATGAAAATTCGATATTTCACTCTCCATCGCCTGTATCTTTTGCTGCCGCTCATGGCGTCTTCTTGCCACATCTGTTACATCCCGAATCTCTGCACGCTTCATATCAGTACAAGTTCCAAGAAATGATTACTCGGATAGAACTTACTAAGAGCAATATATCTTTCCAATCTATGAGCCTTACCCAGTTCTTCCAGCTCGTCGTTAATTGACCCATATATGTCAAACAAAAGGGGATTTGAATCCATGATGTGAAAAGGAGCTTCTGAGGTCTCGATGAAGTTCAAAGAGATGTAGTTTACGACGGACAAAAGAGAAAATGAGTTTGGGGTCTCATATTATATATGTAGAGCATCAAGGCAGCTAAGAGAATCATGGTTGCTGTTATCATTCATTTTCAAGTTGGAAGGCGGCAGGTCGGCGGTTGAAGTGGGGGCTGCGCCTCGTCTTACCCTTGTCTTGTACGTACAAAGTACAAAGCGGCATGAAGCAAAGCAAAAACTGCCCAAATAATGGGTGCTGCTTTCCCGAATATTACCGATTCTGTTTTAGGAAAGCGGCATCAAGGAGGCTTTCTTTTCCGGTGGTTTCTATCGGTATTCATGTCGAAATCACTAAATCGAATCTCATGACAGTAACAGACATGCATCTAAATCGTTAAAGCTTGTATTCAATCACCCGCCAGAAATGAATGGTGCAGAAAACCAATCAATCTTCCGAAGAAAAGACTATAGTTCTAGAGGGGTTTTAGCATCGGTAATTATATAGAAACTTCTGTATCTCGTCAACAAATGTACAAATGGTAACTAACTACTCGTAGTGTAAGGTTGAAATTCTACCTCTTAAAACAAACAAAGTACATTTTAACTATTCCTAAGAAGTTACAGAATATATTAAAATGCTTTAGTCACATGACTGTGGTCTGCCCGCATGATTAACCCCTTCGACATAATAAGGCTGCTATATACACTCAAATGTCCTTGCGAGTCTATTAATGAATGAATTTAATAGGCTAGCATTATTTGTAAGAAACTAAAATATTGATAAAACGTGACTACTCGTAGCGTGACCTTTTTCCAATCACGAAAGGAAAAAAATGATTGAATCCAAGTTCACAGTAAATTTTCCATTCAACTAATGAAACTTGACCTCAGGGTCCACCGATCGGAAAAGTTATTGACCGTGAAAAGGGGATTTCGAGCTTACCAAGTATAGCATAAAATTATATCAACTAATGAATTAACACAACGATATCAAGATAGTGTTATATATGGGCGAAATTTGTCTATCTATATCAAATCAAACCCCCTCTTTCCTACGATTTCTCATTCCCCCTCGTCGAAGAAGGGTGTTTCTGGACCAACTCCTCCAACTCCTCCCAAGGCGGGATCAAGAAATAGAAAAGCCCATGAACCATGCAAGCTGCAATATCCGCAACCCTAATTCCATATTAGCCCCTATTCCTCCCATCAAGCCCCAACTAGCCCCAAGAAGAACCCAATAGGTAATAGAAGGAAGCAAAAACAAAACAACATACCAATGAATCCAATGCCACCCCTCCCACCTCCCCCCAACAAAAACCCCTAAACACCTCGCCGGATTCAAACTCGCACCCCCATGTCCATACCTAACAAACCCACTCCCAAAACTAATAACTCCCAGCGTCATACCCACAAGCACCGGTCCCAACGTCGGTCCTATTCCCAAGATCTCAGGGTCAGTTCAGTACTTCAAACCTCGCTAAATCTACTCTGGGAGTACAAGAAGAGAATTCCCCGACGAAAAGTGAAAGGTTTCACTCACCAATCACCATTTTCTGCCTCGGATCGAGTCCAACTCCAAAAGCAAGAAAAAGGAGGGCAAGACAACAGACAAATTCCACCACCCAAGCTGAAGAAACAGAAACGACGTCGGTGTATAACCAACACCCTCCCGTCTTGAAATCTCTAGTATCCATCGCTGCTCTCACCATGAGACCAGCTAGTGCCGAAGCACCTGTTTGGAAAAATACATAGATTACCATCCTAGGAAGGGAGCAGAGACGAGCGAAGAAGGTAGCTATCGTAATAGTAGGATTCAAATGCGCCCCCGTCAACGCCCCAAACGAGAAAGTAAAAAGCGTAATGAGCAACCAATTCGTAATTCCTCCTATGAGAGGTCCCAAAAACGCGGCGTTATTGAAATTCCCAAACTGTGCGGATGGAGGGAGAGGGATACCAGAGGGCGAGGAGTTAATCCATATCGTAAGAAAGTTGAGCATGAATGATCCTTTTTGGGGGGGGTTTGAAAGTTAGTTTTTGTTACTCTTCCCCTTACCCTTACCCCTGTTCGCTCTTTGCTCCTCATAAAAGGAAGAGGGAAGGAAAATTAAAGGAACCAAAAGGAGAACTAACCAACACCCTCCAAAATCCCCGCCTTCCAAAGCCCAGGACATCTAAACCCCTCCAACCCAAATTGATCCCTAATACTCATACAAGGAGCAGCATCAGGCGTCTCCCTCACTTTCTCCGAGTCCGCGCCATCTCTTCCATCTAAAGCAAAGCCTTGGTTCCCTCCCAGTCGTCCGATGAAAGGTTGGGTATTCGTTCGGTAGGATTTCTTCAATATGAGGGGTGAGGTTGTGTTGTGGGTTGTACTCGTGTTTGTATGTATGTTTGAGAGGGCCTTTTCGGTATCCGTTTGGATGGGGGTGGAGTGCGTTGGTGTCATTTTGATGGGGATTTCAGGTGATGGGTTGGGTTTGGTATCGATGTAGTTTTGTGCCTGTATATTCGATGAAAAATTGACTTTGGTGTTGTTTCGTTAATGATATATATCCGTTAGAGGACCTTGCTGATTCGCAACCCCCAAACTCGTGACGAGGATCACTTCGGGATTTGAAGGCCTAAAAAAACCACCCAATAAAACTCAATAAAATCAGCAGTATCAAGGAACGGGAAAAGAATGAGAAATCAATTTGAAATGTTTTGTTCTCGGAGCTTTCGTGCTGAGTAACCCAGGTGCATTAGTGAGACTTTCAAATTTGACTCAGCGCTTGAAGCCATCCGCTAACAGGGCCTTGTAGCCTAACCAGGGGACCGGGAATAGGCTACCCAAATATAAGAACCATTATGAATAGAAACATCTCTGCCTCTCCGGTTACACATTCGTCGAATTCAAAGATTCCCCATATTCCACCACCCCGCATTCCCCTCCCCATCAACCGGCCTCGAATGAAAAAAGTTCTCCGCAAGAACCGCAAGTTCATCGTCCGAGAACTGGAAAGACTGCATACTCCCATTTGCATTCGCATTCGCATTCATACCCAAACCCATCCCATTACCTCCACCATTTCCAAATCCCAAAAATCCATCATTACTCCCCTGCAACACAGTCCCAATCAGAGTCCCCGAATTCGGAGTTCCAAACTCCTGTCTCTCAACTCTAGTAGGTTCCGGCAAAACAGTAGTCTGCGCCATTTCTGTCCTCGAAGCCGTCAACGTAGAATGAAGCGATGGATCAAACAAGTTTCTGGCTGAACCGATGACTTCAGAGGAAGAAGAGTATTCCAAGATCTCAAAGAATTGGCCTAGGTCGATGAGGAGTTTGCGGTTTTGGCGGATGGGTTCGTCGCTTGCTACTTGGGTTGAGGAAACCGTTTCTGAAAGGGAGGCGAGTTTTTGAGCCTATTGTTTTTGGTTAGATGTTAACTACCTTGATAATTGAATAGGCGGGCGAAGGGGGAAGATGTAGGACTCACAATCCGTCCAACATGCGGCCACTGCCCCCCAAATCCTCGAATGAACAGCAAACATTTATCAAAGTTAGACTGCTTCTCTCTCCTCTTACTCTCATCATCCACAAAACTCTCCTGTAAATAAATCGTTGCAACAATGGCAACACAATGCGCCAAAAACGGGTCCGAAACCTTGAATTCCTTCGCCTCCAGCATATCGATGAAATTGATAATCCAAGAAGCATGACTCGCCATCAAATCCGCTGTGTTCTGCAGAAAAATCTCTGGTATTACTCCTTTGAAATTCCGTAATCGAAGGGAGAGTAATAAGGGGTGGTTGAGAAGACAGAGATTTGTGTGGTAGAGAAATTGTATCAACAACCATGGAGCCCAATAATCTCTCGCCTGCTCAAGTTCTTCAATTGGTCTCTGCGAGAATTTTGCGGGGTTGAAACGATGGATATATGGCATCCGCGTTTCGAAGTCCATTTGCTGGGCTAATGCGATGGAGTACTCGGATTGAGGAGACCAAGGGGGCGAGTCGTTGGGGATACCTCTTCTCCAAGCATATCTGGTGATTTTGAACCATACCTCACTTAATTGTATGGCGTAGGCTACGATTCCTTTGTCTAGAGAGGGATCAGGACCATTGGCAGAAGGGGTTTCGGCCGGTCCGTATCTTGGGGGTTTTCCGGTGGTTTCGGGGTACCAGGGAAAGTTGTCTTCAGCTGAGAAATCTAGAACCATGAAATCAGCCCCGTGTAGTCGTTTTAGGAGGAAGAGACTCCAAAAAGCTCGTCTTCTTTCTTCTTTCTCTATAGGTGAGATTGAAGCATGGGTTTCTCGTGTTAAGCCGGCATTCTGGGCTAGGCTCATGGCGAGACTGCTGTGTACACTCGCGCGTTTTGTGTTGCCATCTATAGACATCAGCTTAGGTAGTGTGATTTGAGCATGATAGCTTACTTGTGAAGTCAACTAGACTGAGCAGGCATAGAGATTGAATTGTTGATAATGCAACAGTGCCATCGAAAATCTTTTTCGAGATGATCGCTCTAGCTGCCTCGACATATTCAACTTCAATTGTGGGATCATTGGCGAATGGAACAAATCTTGATGCTAGAGCTAATACAGATAATATGACTTCGGAGTCACGTTCTTTCAGAGTGCGAATGAATGAAGAGCGATGGAATAGAGGTAATGGTTGACAGTCGCAATACGTGAAATATGCTTCCGCAACGGCTTGAATGACATCCCAGGAAGGAAGTCGGCTGTGATGCGATTAGATAAACGTTGTCTAGATCAGAATGAATGCTTACCTATCGTGAGAATTTACACCTGGATTCCTTCGTCCATGATGTAAACGGGTCGGAGATTCTGGGACTTGCGGTGCTGGAGTTCTCGTGTGAGAACCTTGATTCGCCAAAACCTCAGCAAGTTGCGATTCCACAGTTCTCAGTCTATCTTCCTGAACTTCATTCAGTTTCTATTCTACAAAAAATCCGAATATTTTTTGGGGGGAAATAAAACTTACCAGTCTAGTATCGCCAGTAGAAGGCCTCGACGCCCGAACAGGTGGCGACTGAGGAATGGGGGAAACACTCCTTAAACCCCGTCCATTTTCATTTCTTTCCTCCGCATATACGCAGGGCTGATGCAACCGTGAACAATATGAACACGTTGGTTTTTCACCCGGACATCGTGTTTTCTTGCGACTTGTCGCATCTATCAGGTATTGTTCAACAATGGGAGAGGTCAAAGGAGAAATTTCACCTACCGACAAGGCTCACATGCTTGTCGTACACGTTTTGCTGGGCGTTCCGGGGTTGTAGACATTTCAGTATATTCGGGCATCAGAAGGATGAAGGGAATCTCTCCGGAGTATTTCGACGTTGTACAACTGTGAAGTGACGATGACCGGGTTGAGTCCAACAATTAGGGGAGATTCCAGGTTGATTTAGATGCTCCACTATTTTAGTAAGCCAGTTCTAGTGACGGAGTCAGGGAAAAGTTGGCCGTGTACTTGGTAGATAGATAGCTACTCTTAGGATAGTGAGTATTCAAGGATCGCGAAAAGAGAAATAATAGATAAATGGTACTATATTTGAAAGAATGGGTATTCTAGATAGAAAAACTCGGATAAATATCCCGCCAAAGGTATGTACAAACGCCTGCAAATGTCTTTAACACCAGCCCATCATCATATATACACATTCTACATGGCAATCTATGCCTCTGCGACCTTGGCTGCGATTGCTGCGTGCAAATCATACTCGTTCATCTCCTCGATTGTCAACTTGTTCTTCTCGTCAGATACCTTGTAGTTGGGGTTATCAGTGTTGCTTGAGAATCCAATACGCTCAGTGATATTTTCTCTGGCTCTGGCACTTGCAGCTTGTACTCGGGAAGCACGAGGTTTTCGTACTGCCTCATAAAGTTGAAGTCCTTTGCTGATATCCTCTGGGGAGTTGGAGAAGGTGTATTTTGGACTGAAGATTATACCAAGAGCGGCTGCATCCTCGATAGCGGTGCACGCCCCTTGCGATTGATCGGGCATCATTGGATGTGCCGCATCTCCCATGATACATGTCAAATCCTTTTGCCAGTGAGGGTAAGGTTGGTGAACAAACAATCGCCAAGGCTTGATGTCGGTGGAGTTTGCGAATAGAGCCAATAGATCGGGATCCAAAGTTCCAAAAGGTTCCAATAATTCCTCCACGGTGTTGGTGTGACCCCAACCCTCACCAGCACTTTTGCTCTTTTCGGTTGGAAAGAAACAATAGTATGAGTGGAGCTCTCCCTCACGACAAGGCGAAAAGACAATCTTATCAATTCCTTGCCCACCCCAGTACTCGATAGCCTCGTTGGCAGCAAAGTTGTTCAAACAAAGTCTGTGAACATCTTCGGTTGAAATGATGCAGTGAAGGCAGTGGGAAGTGGATTGTTTTCTGTCTGGGATAACTCCCAAGGTGGTTCGGACTGTGGAACCAATTCCATCTGCTCCAATGATCAAATCATGTTTTGCTTGAACTCCGTTTTCGAAATTAATAAGTCCAGCTTTGTGGTCAACTGCCGAACACTTGTGGTTGACTTTCAAAGTAGCTGGGGTACCTGGATGCGAGGCACCCATGGCTGAATCCATAAGCATTGCATGCATGTCAACTCTGTGGAACATGTTGTACACCTTTCAATGTGTTAAGTAGTGTCGATAAGTTAGGAATTGTGACAACATACATGTCCCCATCTCTGCTCATAATCGGCAAGATCGTATACATTTGATACGACACCGGTGTCCCAGTCGTGTGAGATCAATTTTTTCAAGATGACTGGTCTTCCCATAGGAACATTTACGCCCCACTCGTGAAGCCATTTTGTTCCATTTGCTGCACAACTAATCGAAGCACCAACTTCCCCGGCGAAGTCAGCACGCTCGTAGATAGTGACTTTATGCCCGGATTTTCGGAGAGATGTTGCAACGGAAAGACCACCTGTAAATCTAGTTAGTGATTGGCTTGGGCTTAGAGCGCAATGGAGGACCTTACCAATTCCACCACCAATAACGGCGATATCCAAGGCCTTCCAGCTAACTTCGATAGAACCCATGTTTGATTTTGAGGGTGTAGAGAATAGTATGATTGGAAAGTTAAGGGGACTTGGGGGTGATGTGTTTTGAAGATAAGAGGGACTGAGAAGCCACGGCCTACCTTTAATATCAGAAATGATGGCTACAAAGCACCACTTCGCTGACATCGGACAGCGATTTGATAGAGATAGCAAAGTTACAGATAAGCCATCCATGACGGATACCCCTCGATGTATCAACAATGCACCCCTCCATTCCCCTCCAATATAAAGCGTTGGAGACCGAATTAACGGCGAACCCGGAAGCGGGTTTTGGTCTCGAGGACATCAAAGGACCCCTTCGAATCTCCCACGTAGAAGAGTTTGAGGCTAGATAACACAAGGTAGCCGGTGCCGTACCCACTAAGGTGTTGAGACTACGCGGGGCGCAGGAGATACAGGTCATCTGCTGTTGGAGTTTGTTGGTTATCAGTTCGTGGTGTTGAAGGAGAGAGTGGAAATCAACTTGAGAAGATTCCGTGCGGGAAAAAGTTCCGTTCCGATCCGTCCCCGGGTCCGTACCCACTTAAAATGGCCGCCCCGCCCCGCCTTAGGTGGTTTCCTTCAGCGCCCGGGCCATCCATTGTTGATTGACTCGTTGCAACAGCTCACGAGATGTTGCGCTGTCAAACAACAAAGACGGGAGCTTTATTGAGAAGCATCTCGAATTGAACTCCTTGGCACTCGAATATGTGAGTAGCTTACCTATTGTAGCCTGGCTTTGGGTATTGTTAGTCTCTAGCGTTGAAGCTTGGTGGCCGGCGCCTCTAGCAGACATCACCCACTCAACCCACCAACCGCATCCTCGGGACCCACGACAAGTGTCGTCTGATAGAATACTGGGGCGAAGGAAATCTGAGAACTCCTTCCACACATTCAAGCGAGAATGGCTTCAGTTGCAGATGCTGGCTTGCCAGACGACCTTATTCAAGAAGACATTAGCTATGGAGACCACGATCTGCAGACGTTGACAGTCATTCAACCTCGGGAGAAGGGCTCATGGAATGACGATGGTCGGTGGATAGTGTGAGTAGTATGTCTTGACCTTACCCCGCAACCTCTGACGGTGTTGTCTACAAAGATACATCCACGGAGGCGCCTGGCGCGACCCTCTCGTAACCGATAAATCCATCCTCCCAACCATCCAACATCTCTTCTCGAATTCTTCCGGCACAGATCTGCTGAAGAAGCACATTGCGGGAATCGCATCTATATCATATCGACTTTCCCCTCACCCTAATTTCCCCCAGGAGTCAACCACTCCTCCAAATAAATTGCGCGATGCGAAACACCCAGACCATCTCGAAGACGTCATTACCTCCCTCGAACTCCTCCAAAGCAAATACAAATTTGGAGAGAATTATATCCTGATTGGACATTCTTGTGGCGCAACAATTGCATTGCACACCCTCATGCAGCAGGATATTCTCGGCCATGCAGAATCAAGACTCTCCAAATACCCCTCGATCGTTGTCGGCGTATCAGGGATCTACGACATGAACCTCCTATGCGAAAACCACAAATCCATTTCCGCATATAAGGATTTTACCGTTGGCGCATTTGGAGAGGACATAAAGACATGGGACCGCCTGTCGCCCTCAAAGTTTAAAAATTACACCAAATATATCCCCAAGGATGGAAAATTATTCCTTTTCCATTCGATAGGAGACGAATTAATTGACGTGGCTCAAATCGATACCATGAAGGACCATTTCAGGAATTCGTGTGCGGATATACCTTTGGAAGTTTCCAAGGAAATGCTGAATGATGAACATGATGATATATGGGGCAAGGGCACTGGTATGGCAAATGTGGTTGTCAAGGTTTTGGAGAGTTTATGATAAGACGACATTTTGGAGGAATTTATGCAGACGATATTTATTTAGTCAAGTGGCTTTAGATCCCAATGCGCCATTCGAATCTACAATTCTTTTGATGCTTATATTTTTCTTGATTTACAAGTACTCCCAAGTTTATCTTTCGTGATCTTCCACGATCGCAGCACACCGCATTTTCGCCATTCCAGCTTCTTAATACGGTCATGGACTGGCGTTCTACATGCGTCCTGATAGGGTTGTCGTACCACCTTACCCAGGGTTGGGGATAAACTTCTCAATGAGGGGTAGCGATACCCTGTTTATACATAATTGGAACTTTTGTGATTGGTCAATACAATTCTCCAACGGAGGATGCTGTGTGTCACGTCGCATTGCATGTATAGCTTTGATATGAGACTATCGATAGATTGGTCGCACATGTGGTAAGGAGCTTGGAACCTTTTAGATGGTGCCCCTCGTTTCCTCGGATTAACGGTGAGGGACTTTTTCGAACTGTACCGTTTTCTGTGAATTTACAACCTCCTTATGTCGTCGGAGTTTCATATTTTATAGTTGAGAAGACCTACTGAACACCGGCTCTCTTCTTGGAGGTTGACGGATCTTGAGACCATTACACCTATTCGCGGCTCCTTACCTCAAGCTCGGAATCTTGGACGTTGTTCCCACTTCTGTTGCGGGGAAGAAAGAATCAGCCAATGCAACCATGTTCATCTCCGAACTCTCAAAGACGGTGTCGAGTAATTGGATACTTCTGGCTCTCTCAACATATGTTTGTTACGTTCGTCCTATCTTTCTTCCCTTTCCCTTCCACCCTTTCCCTACAAAGCTCTCACCCTTCACTTCTCAAACTAATGGGGAGGAATAAAATAGTTCCTCGCCACCGCAATCTATAACCTCTATTTCAGCCCCCTATCAAAATACCCAGGACCCTTCCTAGCAAAGATCTCAGCACTGCCGAATTGGTATTACAGTTGTATCGGACAACGACATATCTGGATTTACAACCTCCACAAAACCTATGGTAATTTTCCTTCCCTCTTCTTCGCTTTCGTGCGATCGGCCCCGTGCGATCGCTCCCCTACCCAATCACTTTTCTACCTATCCTCTCCGACCCGTCTAATCCGGACTATTACGATTCCAACCGAGCACGAAAACACGATCTAACAACAGAACCTCAAATAGGAACCACAATCCGCACCACCCCAAATAAACTCCTCTTCAACTCCGCACAGGCATATAAAGATATCCACGGCCCGAAAGCGAATTGTTATAAAACTATCTTTTATAAAGCCTGGAGGAGACGGGAGGAGAATGTTAATACGCTGAATTGTATTGAGGTGGGTGAGCTCTTTTCTTTTGGATTATGGGCGATCGTGCGGGGGACGAGAGTTATGCTGACTCGGAGATCTTTCACAGAGGGATGTTCATTCGAGAAAACGGCGGATTCTTAATATGGCTTTTAATGAGAGGAGTTTGAGGGAGGCGGAGGGGTGGGTTGGGATGCATGTTAGGCGATGGGCTGAGCTATTATTGGGAGGGAGTGTCGAGGGTGAGGGGGAGAGTGGTTGGACAAAAGGAAGAAATATGGCGGATCAGAGTAATTACCTTTTCTTTGATATCATGGCTGATCTTAGTTTTGGGAAGAGTTGGGACATTAAGGAGGAGTCTCGGGAGAATGGGTTGAGGAGTGTGCCCGGGTTGATTCATAGTTTTGTTGATTTTTCGTGGGTTGTGAGTTTGCCCCCTTCCCTTTTCGTGTGGCCGCCGATGGTGGTTTTCTTGATTGGGCTTGTCTCTTGGTTCTTGGGCGATGAGAGGACTAATGCGACCCCCCATAAATAGATCGGTACCTCCCCCATCCTCCCCCTCTTCCTCTACCTCAAACCTCGCGGTATCGATTATCTGCTTGAGCGTTTCGCCCCGGAGTCTGTCCGCTCTTATCACTCCTTCGTAAAGTCTTCTATTGAGAGTCGAATTACACTTTCCTCTTCCCAAGCCGCAGGACCAGAGGAAGAAGTGAGAAAGGATTTATTTCACTACATCATTAATGCGAAAGATCCAGAGACTGGGTTAAAATATAGTAAAGAAGAGGTCGGCGCTGAAGCGGGCTTGTTGATAGTAGCTGGCTCTGACACAGCAGCTGTAACACTAAGCGGCATCTTCTACTACTTGACGCGAAAGGAAAATCAGAAAGCGTATGATGAACTTTGTCGAGAGGTTAGGTCGACATTCAAGGATGCTGGAGAGATTAGGTTACGTGTAAGCGAGGAGGGGAAAGAGGGAAAATTGGGGGGATGCAAGTATCTGAAAGCAGTCATTGAGGAGAGTCTACGAATGTGTCCACCGATCTCTTCTGATCTCCCTAGGATTACACTTAAAGGGGGAGCGGAGATTGATGGGATTTTCGTGCCTGGGGATGTTGAGGTGGGAGTTAATGTTTGGAGTTTGCATTTTAATGAGCGATATTTTGACGATCCTTGGAAGTTTAAACCAGAGAGATGGATTGTTGGCGGGTCGGGTAAAGAGGAGGGTGTGAGTGAGGAGGAAGTGGAAAGAGCAAAAAGTGCTTTCTTCCCTTTTAGTTATGGGAGGGGGGATTGTGTGGGGAAGAGATTGGCGATGATGGAGTTGCTTGTTATTGTTGGGAGAGTGGTTTGGGGGATGGATTTTGAGGCTGTGGATGAGGTAGAAAAGGGTGTTACAGATGGGGAGGGTAAATGGAAGGGGAGTGTGCTTGAGAGGGAGAAGGGGTTGTATCCTGTAAAGGATATGTTTATTGCTAAGAGGGAGGGACCGATTGTTAAGTTTAGGAAGAGGGGTGTTTGAACTTTAAGAATTCAGTTGGGTGGGGTGGGGGGTAAAGGAGCGGAGAGAGGTAAGTTTGATACCTGAACTATGTTTTTGTTCAGGTCACTGATAACCATGCACAAGATCTCTAGTATCACGATCCACTAGGTTACTTAGTAAATGTTGGTATGACTTGGTGGTCATTAGCGTGATGCAAAAAGAGTCTATTATCGTTCGTACATACCGAGTAAAGTTAGCTACTCTAAATAGACCTTAAGCGAGAAGGTCACGTGAAGTGCTATTCACTCTTGGATATACCGACAGTAAAAGACTAGGGTGAAAATACTTTCGTAAATATATACATTCAAAAATTCAAAGTATCTACAATCATCTATCTGGTATCACCGCATTGACAAATCTATTAACCCTCTAAACCAAAGCAGTATCCCTCGTCTCATCTCTAGCCTGTCTCAAGAATGGCATCAAATCCGTTCCCCCAGTTCCCTTCAATCCCTTCGTATCACCACTCCTCGAACTTGCAACCGCGATATTAATTCCCCCATTCACAGCAGGAGGCTGCTGCGCTCTCGAAGGTCTAATAATATACCTCGTCACAATCTGAATATGCACATCCCGAAATCTCTCCAACTCCTTGACCGCAAAATTATACGCCTCTCCCACTTCCGGTATTGGGCAGTTCTGGGCGTATTCTCGAATAGAAGGACTTTGTTCGAGATGAGAGAGGAATGCTCGGTGGGGACCGGGCATATAGTTTCGCATTTCAGATAGGAATCCATTTTTCGAGGGTGCTGTTCCGACGGTTGAGTGGTGGGATACTCCTAAGATGACATCGAAGAATTGGATGAGAGAACTTTGCGCATTAGATCCACCAGAGTATTGTCTATATTGTCCCTTCTCTTTTCCCTCTGCATCAACACCCTCGGAGTAAAATACTCCTTGGGGAAGTCCTGCTAAACCCATATTCTTACTCCCTGCCAAAAAGGGCCGGATTTCGTTGTAAAACACCATGGGATCACAACCTTCATTCATTCGTTTCAACAGGTTCCCGATTTCTCGTACTATGTAACCGAATTTTATGAGGGCGCCGAGGATTATGTGCGAGTTGTTTCTGGAGATGGCGTCGATTGCTGAGGTCATGATGGGGATTATTTGAGCGCCGTGCGATTCTATTGCTACGGAGATGAGAAGGAACCATGTTTCTGAGGCTGTGTTGGTGAATGTGTGTAGACAGCGGAGATTTTCGGGCTTGTCTAATGGTAAGTTCGGGTTTATGGGGGCGTAGTTCCACAGGTTGAAGGCTGCGTATGTGGCGGTTGCTGGGAGGCCTAGGTGGGAGGCTATCTCGAGGAAGGGGATTGATACGCTTGCTGGTAGGCGCTGTCATTTGTTAGTTGGTTTTGCTGCATTTTGGTGGAAAGTAAGATTTTAGAAGAGAATTACCTCAGATGGTCCACCATTTTCCCAGATATAGCCGTGGGTAAAGAAAGCGAGTATTAAATATGCGCGTTGCCATTCGGGTTCTGAGGTGAGGTGTGAAGTTGTGAGAATTGGTAATGTGTCAACCGTTTTTCGTAGGTTTGTTGTTTCGAGGAGTATGGACAGTTCGTTGATAATAACTTCCCAAGGAGCGTAATAGGAATCACTCAATACTTCGAGTGGCAGTTGATCTGGGAGAAAGCCGTTTTGAGTTGAGACCGCAAAGTCGGCTAAGTTGATGGTTGATGGACGAATCATGATTTAGGTTTGGTATAGCTTGAAAAATTTGACAAATTCAAATGTGAGCTTTTCAAAATGATTATCAGAATCCAAAATGAATTTTTGGTTCCAGAATCGAGTTGTTTTGGGAAAGTGATGTGAGTGAGTGAGTAGCTGGAATCGAAAACCCGAGAAAACGCCAACATGATAAGGAAAAAAGACTCCAATGGGAGAAAGAAACATGACCTGATCCACGGCCAATTTCATAAGAGACCGAAACTACACAATTCCTCACCGTGATTTCGTGATTTCAAAACTTGGCTTAACAAAAAAGCACATCACCAGGCACGACGCGTACGAATTAGGTAAGTCTGAAAAGGTGGGGACGGAGATGAGGGGGGACGGAGGACGGATGAGGACGGATCAAGGCGGAAGCTGTGACAAAGTACCCTGCACCCGAGATATGCAACCACCGAATCGCAATCTTTGACTCAACGTCATGGGATTTTGAAACGCCCAACGGTTAGTGGGATATCGTTCCGGAGAAAAAAAGTTTGAAGGGCGATAGAAGGAGGGGTACAAAGTGGAAAGAGACTTCCTCCCATTGAACTTTCCCCTCCATCAGCTCATTATCCATCAGTTCATCACTTCAAAGATCAACAAGATCCAAATCGTCTCCGCCATAATCAAATCTAACGTAATGGGTTCTATCGCTCCAGAGGTTCAGCAATCGATGAAGCCAACATTCCCGGCAGAGGCAAACACACTTGAGTTTGCGCAATCCCAAGATGCGAAAGATCCTCTTCGATCATATCGTGAGAAGTTCATAATTCCATCGAAAGCAAACACAAAAACCAAGAAGCTTGTCAAGCCAGGTAAGTCGCCACTCAAATTGCCCCTCTTTATCACATGACTGACCCCTTCTCAGAAACAACAAGTGACGACCCATGTATTTACTTTTGCGGAAACTCACTCGGTTTGCAACCCCGTGCTGTATCTGAGTATCTCACTGCCCACCTCAATACTTGGGGCTCAATCGGTGTCCATGGTCATTTCCGAGATCTTGAAGGATCACCATTCACACAATGGCAACTTCTCGCCGAACACGCTTCAAAATTGCAAGCTCCTATCGTAGGAGCATCTCCTTCCGAGGTTGCCACTATGGGAAGTTTGACCATGAATTTGCATCTTTTGATGGGAAGTTTCTACACCCCAACCGCCACCAAGAACAAGGTCATTCTCGACTGGAAGGCCTTCCCAAGCGACCACTACACCATCGAATCTCAAATCAGAATGCACGGATACGAGCCAGAGTCAGCAATGGTTATGGTTGGTCCAAAAGAGGGAGAGTACGAAGTCTCCACCGAATCAATTCTCGCTCTCATTGATGAGCACGCCTCAACTACCGCTTTGGTTCTTCTCCCGGGTATCCAATACTACACCGGACAATTCTTCGAAATTGAGAAAATCACCGCTTATGCCCAAGCAAAAGGTCTCCTCATCGGTTGGGATCTCGCTCACGCAGCCGGAAATGTTCCTCTCCAACTCCACGACTGGAATGTTGATTTTGCCGCCTGGTGCACATACAAATACATGAACGCCGGTCCCGGATCCATCGCTGGTCTATACGTCCACGAGAGACACGGAAAGGTCGACTACCCATCAGACGGCTCAGCACCATCTTTCCGTCCTCGTCTCAGTGGATGGTATGGAGGTGATCAAGTCGGTCGCTTCAACATGGACAACAAATTCCGACCATCGCCAGGAGCAAGTGGATACCAAGTTTCCAACCCTTCAGTCATCGACTTGGCATCTCTTTGTGGAGCTCTTTCCGTCCACGAGGGCATTACCATGAAAGATTTGAGAGCCAAATCTCTCCATCTTACTGCTTACCTTGAGCATCTCCTCATTTCAACGGGTTCTTCCACCGATCCAGCTTTCAAGATTATCACCCCTTCGAATCCAGAGTGGAGAGGTACTCAACTTAGTGTTTTGTTGCTGAAGCCTGGACGTTTGGATATCTTGAGTGGTATGCTTGAGGATGCTGGTATTGTGGCTGATAAGAGGAAGCCAGATGTTATTCGTGTTGCGCCTGTACCTTTGTATAATACCTATGAGGAGGTTTGGAGGTTTGTGCAGATTTTTAACAAGGCTTGTTCGAGTGTTTAGAGGGGTCGAGAAAAGGGATTTTGAATATTGCATTGCGGGGAGTTTAGGGCCTGGGTCTTTAGTTTGATGGGAATTATTGCGTATTATTTAGATGCATCATAATTGTTTCTAGTTGAAAATAGTTGAAGAATTATGTCAATTGACCCTATTCGCTACTTTATTGACCACTAAACACTCTACTTCCTTAGATTCGGAAGCCGATCAACAACGAAACAACATCTTCTGTCGATAAACCATAAAAGTAGGGAATCTCGTAGTGGTGTTCTTGACGAGTTCCAAGCTCCAGTTGAGCTTGCTGAACTTTAATTAACGAAGAAATCGACCAGAAAATCTGTGCAGTCATGTAGCAACTTCTTGATACGAGTACGACGAGCAGCAACAACAGGATCAACCTGATCAACAACCATTTCTAATTCTACCTCTCCCTCTCCGCTTGCTTGTCGATTAATATTCATTTCCTCCTGTCTTTCTCGTCCTTCCAGTGCTGCCTCCCGTCTTTCTATTTCCACCTGGATATCTCGGATCTCATTAATACGCGGATTGACATACCAAGTTTTTGGAAATGGGCTCGGGCTTCTGTCCTCGTCTGATTCACTGTGATCGTATGGATATGGGGAGCGAGCTCGGTATCTTCTTTCGTCATGTCTGTCTGCACTAAGTGGGCGTGGTGATCTGCTTCGTGTTCGCTCATATGCAATTCTCTCTCGATGGCCTCGTGCCTCCCGTCCCTCTCGGCGCTCAACTTGTTGCTTGACTATACCAGGGCGGCCAACTGGGTTAGGAAGCATAGCCATGTCTATTTCGTCTCGATCATTTTGGCTGTCTTGGGAGCGAGTACGATATCTTCTTTCATCATGTCCGTCGGAGCGCGGTGAGCTGCTTCTTGTTCGCGCATAGCAAGTGCTCTCTCGGCGACCTCGGAGCAATGCTCCGTCTGGAGTTTCTTCGTCCACCATCGACAATGCAAGTTCCTCTCTTTCTCCAGTCGTTTTGGCTGGCTCTTGAATTTTCTTCGTTGTTGCTGGCGTGGGTCTTCTCTCGTAAACAATCCGCTCTCGACGAGGACCGGTTTCCTCTGGCTGTTCGACTGCTGATGGGGTTTCATTTACTCGCTCGTTAATGCATGTGCTGTCTCGACCGGTACGCGAAGCTTGGGTCTGGAATATTGTGCTCGAGGAAGCACTCGAGGAAGACTCCTGTTTAAATTGTTCCCATGCTTGACGCAAGCCTCTAAAACGCTATGCAATCCATTAGCAAAGCCCGAATTATATTTCTCGGGATAACATACGACCTCTGTCTCTTCAATAGGGATGCAAGAAACACCATGCGGCTTGCGACTAGGGTCGGTACAGCATTCAAAGCACCTATCTTGGCCACCGATGGAATCGTGGCATTCTCCGATGGATTTGCCAGCCAAAGCACTTCTCATACATCTTAAGCAGGGAAGGTCACGACGTTGACCCTTAAAGGTTAGTGGGGGCATGGTGTCTGGGTTTCTCGAATCGATGGCGGAGCGTAGGATATCGAGTATATTGTCGGTCATCTTACTCATGCTGGACGAGAAGGTTTGATTTTGTTGGTATGGTCCGATATAACGATGTGGGTGTCGGGGATAAAAGTAGAAAGTAGAGAGACCTAGGTTCTAAATAGGCTGCTAGCGTGGTCTGTGCATTATCTAGCCCGTTTAGGTCTAGTAAAAGTAACACTTTGCTGTAATCCTGACATTTGAACAGTGAATAGTGAACCATGGCAGCTCGCTTAACCATGTTTAAGTTGGCACAGGGTCCATACATCGAATTTTCTGACCTACTCTACAAATTTGATTCAAAACATGCAAGGTTTTCTAGAAGAGTAATGAAGTTGCATCTTTCAGATTTCCTTCTAGTGCTTTGTGAAAGAGAAATGTGAGTTTGCAGTTATTGTTGGCATGAGTTTAGATGAGAGACTTCGTCCTTCAAAGTCAATAAAGTCAAGAAATGTGACAGTCCCAGTCATATTCCGTGCTTTCCCGAGATTCTTCCGAGAACTCGCTTAGCGTAGTTAAATAGAGCGAGAGCGACCACACTCTCCGCTCTCTCCTTACCTTAGTATTCGCGTTGATACCACGAATAGACTACTTCTCTACTCTACTCCTGCATGGCTGTCACAAGAAAGGAGAAGTTGAATCCCTATTACTTCAATTTGAAGCAACCACGGTACCTTGTTGTTGTACGCTACGTCCTGAAAATGCTTTGGGGTACCTAACGAGGGGTTCTCAATTTTGTGTCTTTTTTGGATATCAACTCCGACGTCGGCGCGTCGTGTCGCTCTTTCCCTCGCAGTGGACATTGATCTTGGAAGGCACGGCTTTGAGACGAGGCTCGAGATCGCTTCCTCATTCCCTCACTCCAAACATCACTCACTTCAACACGGCACAGCACAGCCCACCCCACCCCACCAGCTGCCTCTTCGGCGACAACATAAGTCGAAATAACGCAACGTTCCATCAGCATTAAACAGCCCTGGTAGCTGGAACGGTTAGATAAGGTTATTAGAAAAGTACATCTCCAAAGAGACTGAGCTACCGCTACTATCCCTTGCTAGACGATAAACATCCCATTGATTAAATTCTGGGTGACTTTGGGTCGTGTTAGCGGAGGTAATTCTCTGCACTGTAACATTCTTTTTGCGGTTTTTTTCCCCTTGAACCGCGTTGGAGAGCTTTCCGGATTTTTTGCTTAGTCCACAAGTGAATATTGTGAGCGAATACGACCCCGTGCTACCGCGACCCACCACCACCTATCACCAATGTGAGAACGAAACTGCCATTTTCTAGTGACGCATCAACACGCAGTAAAGGTTGAGCTATAAGCTTTCTTGATTTCTTGCCTATAGTTCCACCTCATAGAATGACAAACCGGTGTAGGTATAGCGAAGCAACGGTAAACTATATTGCAAAATTTCAAAGCAACATTTGGAACTGGGAATATCCGTCTCAATCTTAACCCCGTATTCTTCACGAGCTCGCCAATTTCTGATTTCTTCTTCAACATAGCCACAGCATTTCCAATTTTTACTCTCTTCAATCCACAATAAAACCCATCCTGGAATTCCGGGGCTGTCTCTTCATTCCTTTGTAATTGATATGCCTAATTGAATAACAAATCCACTAGACCTTCCGAGAAATCCGACAACAGCTTCTTGAGGCGAGCTCGACGTGCAGCAACTCCGGGGGTTATCTGCTCATCTATCGCTATCTCTTCTGCTTCGTGTTTTACGCCTCGAGTAGCCTTGTGTTCTGGCCGCTCATGTCCGTAACCTCGGCGTGGTGACTGGCTTGGGCTTCTTCTCTCGTCTGGTGTTCTTTTGCGATATTTTCGTTGGTCGTGTCGTTCGCGCGATAGACCCCGACCCTTTCGGGTGTCATGGTGGGGTGACTGGCTTCGATGATGCCTATGATGATGGTCTTGTGATTGACTTCGGTGTTTTCTTTCTTCTTTTCGTACATGACGATCGTCTAGGCGTGGTGACCGAGACCGATGTCTTCTGTCTTCTCCATGCCGAGACTGACTTCTGTATCTTGTCCGGCTTTCTCGCCCAGCCTGTTGTTTTCTGTGAGGTTCAGTTGGAGATTGACTTCGATATCTTCCTTCATCAACACGCTTATTGTTGCTGTCTTGGTTGGCGCCACTCTGGTTTCTTCCACCATCACCTCTCCCTCCCCGTTCTTCTTGTTTTGATGGTTGGTTCTGATGTTCTCTCGGATGGTCTCGGTTGAGAGTTTCTTGGCGCTTTGGAATGCGATATTGTTGGGTTTTCTCCCGATTATTGGCTGTTTGTGCTGGCGATAAACCATCGACTATCTTTTTTGCTGCCGCTCCAACATGTGCCGCCATGGACTCCAATAGAATGGATTCGGCAATTGACGCTCCAGAAGTGCGAGCTGCGATTAGTTACAATAAGTCTCACTCTGTCAGAAGGGGTGCGCCTACGTTGTTCTACCTCCTGTTTTGATACCTCTAAGAGGGACGTTAGGATAGTACGCAATTTCCGGACACCCTATGCAATCAATTAGCAAAGCTCAACTTTGATTCCCACAAACAACATACTGGGTCTGTTTCTCCCTTGGTTTTCATGGCGATATTGAACTTGAGAGTAAGGGCAACCGCGTCCTCTGGAAGTGACAAGCAGGCATCATGGTTAGTATAGCATTTGTAACAACTTCTGACAGGTCTGCCAGTTCCCCAAGTTGTATCGCAACATGTTATACAAGAGTTTCCACGAAGTGCGACCTTTGTACAGCGTGTGCAAGGTATAGCCCGAGGATCACCTTCGCTGTGGATTGCCCGATCAGACATGGTTTCGATGAAGGCGAGGGGCGTTCCTAAATTTCCGACCTCGTGAGCAACATGGATGGTATTGAGTAGATGGTTGGTATTCTTACCTCTACCTTTGGGCGGTCAGAGCTGGTTGTGTTTGACGGAGGATCGCTTCTTCCCTACGACGAGAAGGGACTTCGTTTGCTGGGTCACGAGACTTGGATCCCGTGGGATGACGGGCTGTCACCCTTCTGGCAAGCTAAAGCATGTTGTGAGTTTCAACCGCTCAGTAGAATCTCGCAAATTCCATAAGATTCGTTTGAGAGACTCGTGTCTCAAGCCTTTTTGAAATATCAAAAACGTGACATAGCCTTGGCATCACGGAATGAATATCGGGGAAGGAAGCACAGCAAATATCTATTCAATATTAGAAGTTATCGAACAATTAAATTAAATAAAAAGGGTACCGCTGAATCGTTAGAATAGAAAAATTCCAGAAAAAATCATATTCTGCAGACCAACAACAGCAGAAATCTCGGATGTTTGTAATCCAAAGATTCCACCCTGGCGAAGATTCGTACCAAATTCCAACCTCCATATGTTCCTGCATCTCGAGCCGACCAACACCCATCAAGCATACTGCATAAAATTATCAATTTTCCAACCAACCGGGTAAAATGGGAATCCGTAAACCAACCCTTCCCCCGGTCGGTAACTGATTTACATTGGTCCCAATCATTTTGAGGCTGCTTATTCTTACCCCGCATGCTTTGTATCGATCGCACATGAGTAGGTTCCTTACAGCCAAAGTAGAAAATCTATAGGATAGTGGAAAATAGAGGGTGTTTTTATTAATCTTGCGCTTTTTCTTTTCTTTGCGCGATTTTGGCTGCTTATCTTATTCTCGTTCTGTCCTGGTGTTTCTCCTTCCAATCCCCAAGATGAAGTTTCTCTCCATTAGCCTAGTCATCTCCTCAATCCTCTTCTCAAAAACAACTTCCTCCCTTCTCCCCTTCGAAGAAACGCAATTACAACCCCAATATCTAGCCAGCCTAAGTGCAGAAGATTCTTCACTTCTTTCCTTTGGAGACTCAACATCTGCCGCACAACCAAAACACGGAGGGAGAGCAAAAGACTGTAAAGTGTTTCCCGGAGATGCGGAATGGCCTTCGGAAGCTGCTTGGGATGTCCTCAATAGAACGCTCGGAGGAGCTTTGATAAAGACTGTTCCGATTGCTGCGCCTTGCTATAACGGACCTTATTATGTTCGTCCCTCCCTCAAGAATTAAGTACGACAGGATCGGGGAGGGTTTTAACTGACTGATGGTTTCTAGGATAAAGCGAAATGTGATTTTGTAACGCAGAATTGGTTTGATTCTAGCATGCAGTAAGTAATTTATCTTTATTCTTTCCTTTAAGGATCCATCTTCCCCCATGTACCTCCATTCGCAATCCCAAACTAACGATATGAAGCCTAGCAGACCCCTCCTCAATGCTCTCAAACCTCTACCAAGGAAATACCTGTCTCCCGACCGCCTCCCCGAACAACACTTGCACACTCGGCGGCTACCCCTCCTACGTGATAAACGCGACAACAGCAAAACACGTCCAACTAGGAGTAAACTTTGCCCGCACAACAGGAATTCGTCTCATCGTCAAAAACACCGGTCATGATTTCTCCGGGAAATCTGGTGGTGCAGGCTCTCTGAGTATTTGGACACATTATTTCAATTCCATTGATTATATCCCTGAGTTTAAAGATGATGTTATGCTATATTCTGGTCCGGGTTTCAGGGGAGGAAGTGGTGTCATTGCGAGGGATTTATATCTTACTGCTGATGCAAAGGGTTTGGCGGTTGTTGGAGGAGAAGGACAGGATGTCGGGGTTTTGGGAGGGTATATTCAAGGAGGTGAGTCTCTGATTCCCAGACTTTTCTTGCTTTAACTTCTCTCCTCCCTCGAAAACTCTTGAGTCTTTCCCAAAGAGTTAAACTAACACCAATATCTCGGTGTCAGGTGGCCACTCACCTTTAAGTTCCATCTACGGCGTTGCCTCCGACCAGGTTCTGGAGATGAAAATCGTAACGGCAGATGGAAGATTCGTTACAGCATCCAGTACTGAGAACACCGATTTGTTCTGGGCCCTAAGAGGTGGAGGAGGGAGTACTTGGGGAGTTGTAACTTCTGTTACTGTTCGTGCTTATCCGTCTACACCCCTAACCAGCGTCCGTTTTGCTTTCACAGCACCTTCCACACTACAATTCATTGCTGGTGTGAAGGCGTACTGGTCTCGCTTCATTGAGTTTGCCGACGCGGGAACATATTCCTACTTCTTCATAATCCCCGGCCAAGTCCCAACCTTCATCATGCTCGGCTTCGTCGCTCCAAACAAAACCTCCTCCCAAACAACCGCCCTCTTGCAACCCTGGTTTGATGATCTCTCCGCTCAAAACATCACTTGGCTCCAACCACCAAATACCAAAACTTATTCCTCTGTAGGACCAGGACTAATAGATACCTTCCCAACCGAGCCCCTCCAAGGAGATGCCGTAATCGGTTCCCGTCTTTTCCCTCGTTCTGCGTGGGAAGTTAAGGATTCAGTGACTTACAATGATACTTGGAAAGCTTGGTCTGCATCTATCAATGTTGGGGTTTTAATATCATTCAACATCCGCGCACCAAATATCTATAACCTGTCTACATCCGTATCCCCCGCTTGGAGAGAAACAGTTCTTCATACCATACAAGGAACAGCTACATGGTTACCAGGAAGCGAGGAAGCAGCGAAGAACGAATTGGCTGCTAGGATGAAAGTGTGGAGTGATGCAACGCCCGGCGCGGGATCTTATTTAGGAGAGTCAGATCCTATGGAGGTAGAATTTCAAGAAAGTTTCTGGGGAAAGAATTACGAGAGGTTATTGAAAATAAAGAAGAGCGTTGATCCCCAGGATGTGTTTTGGGCTTTGGAGGCAGTGGGGAGTGAGGGGTGGGCGGTTAGGACGAAGGCGGTGATTCCGGATGAGAATGGGAGATTGTGTAAGGTTTAGCTGCTGTGGTGATAAAAATTCAAGAATTGAAGACCTTTGGAATTTGAGGTTGGGTGAAAAAAACATAGAAAGCTAACTTGACCCCACGAGCTTTGCAAATATCACTTGCAGTTTATCAGTACCACCATTGTTGTTCGCTGGCTCTTACTTTTCTGTCTTCAGAGTATTAACATTCTTTCTTCATCAACCTCCATCTAATTGTTTTGCGAATTTGAAAACCCAGGGAAGGAGAATACTAAAGCTCGAAGCGTGCCTGCTTCTCTCTCTTTGCAAAGACAAGCATTCACAAATTTACATCAAGGGACCACAACCATATCCAAGTCAAGATAAGCATCCAAGGTTCTCCCAACCTCAAACAACCCAGTCTCAAATCTTACCACTTAATTCCCGGACCCCCCACACATACCCTGAACAGCTACTTTAACAGCTGACTACTCCCTTTCCCTGCTGACTAAAAGCAGCCGCTAAAAGCCTTTCAAACTCATATACTAGTAGAAGTATACGAATTCAAACAAACTGGAACTGTTCAGCAGATCAAACTCGGTAAAGAGGCTGAGGATGTATTATGCCAAGGAACAGAAAGAGTCATGTCGGGTATTGTGAATTACATAAGGATTGCCGAGCTCTCAGGTGTGTTAGAGTTTCTGTCTGGGAGAATTAGAAGAGTGGTTATTGGGTGCAAGAAGTTTATTATAGAAGGTCAAATTGAAGAGAGAGCGAAGAGACTATGAATATGCTAAGCGAGGGTAATTTTGACTATGATCACTGGAGATTATCTCTCTACTTCGAGTCTTAAATTAACAATCGTGAAGAGTATACAACGTCAAATGAAGAACCCCAGAACCAACAAGTTACTTTCAAGTAATCAATCCCCCCTCTTTTCACCGGGAATAATCCACTTACCCACCTCACTACCACAGCCTCAAAAAACCCCCAATACCCACCCATGCGCACCTTTTATTACAAACATTCTCCTCTGACCAAAGATTTCAACACCCTCACTACCGAAAGCACGTCGGCCGAGGGTTAAATGGTAGAAAAATACCATGTTTCCCATACCCGCGAATGCTGACAATGATAGGCGATCTGACTCCACCCCCATCAGCCGCCACCCCTCACCCACCTCTCCATTTCCACCACCACACCCTTTATCTCGCAAGAAATGACCCAAACGAGTAGGTTCCGATGGAAAAGACGCACGCATACATAGGATATTACTGAGAATTGCGTGAAATAGGTGATCGATCGAGGGCTTGGCAAAAATGAAGCAAGCATAGCAAGTTAAGAACCAGAATAGAAGAGTCTTGGCAGCGGCGAGGTTGCAAGGTAAGCTACGAGAAGATATAAACATGAAGACTGTGCTCCTCTTGTGATTTTGGTTCTTGATTCTTGTTGTATTCACATATTACTCTCATCTCAAATCCCATCGCCCACATCTCATTCTTGGTCAATCCTTGTACTTTCAACACCCAATCAACCAATCAACCACACAAAATGGTCAAAGTCAAAGTAGGAGGCGGCAGCAAAGGAGGCTCTAGCTCCTCTGGCGCAGCCGACAAAGCAAAAGAGCAAAAGAAGAAGGCTGATGATGCCAAAAAAGACGCCGACAAGAAAAAGAAGGAAGAGGATAAGAAAGATGACGCCGCTGCTGATAAGAAGAAGAAAGAAGAGGCGGATAAGAAAAAGAAGGATGCTGCTGAGAAGAAGAAGTTGGATGCGGCTGAGAAAAAGAAGAAAGATGCTGCCGATAAGAAGGAAAAGGATGAGGCTGCTGATGAGAAGAAAAACGCTGACGAGGAGAAGAAGGGAGACGATGATGTATGTTTCCACATTTTATTGTCCCCACTCGTGATTTATTGGCCAACCTCACTTCCGAACTGAGTGGACAATTACTAACCACTTTCTGCTATCAGGAGGAGCCATCCGATTCCAAATCCAAGACCGAGACCCCAGCCGAGAAAAAGAAGCGACTCGCCGCCGAGAAAAAAGCCAAAGAGCAAGATCAAGATAACGATGACGCTGGAGGGGACGACGATGAAGAGATCCCAGCAAAGGAAACTAAAGCACAGAGAGCACTACGACTCGCTAAGAAGGGCTCTGAACATCTTGGTAATGCCGCTGATATTGGACGAGTGATTGGGGTTGATTCGAGGGTTACGGATGGATTGGATGTTGCAGATGGGATTGCGAATGATGGCGAGGTTAATGAAGAAGAGGTATATATAATGCCTTGAAATGATTTCCAATACCAAGAAAATTGGACTAACATGGAGAAAATAGGGTGGTGAAGAAGATCCCGAAGCAGAAGAGGAAGAAGAGGTATTTAAACCCCCTAATTCAACTCATTTCAATTCGATGAAGTCACTAACTTGCCATCAGGGAGATCAAGAAGCAGAAGAAGAATTTGGGGAGGGCGGAGAAGGGGATGAGGTAGAAGGAGTACATACTTTCTCAAAATTTCCCGAATTCAACTAACATATTTCCAGGACGAGGAAGAAGATCCCGAGGCAGAAGGCGATGAAGAAGAAGAGGTATTTATCACCATGCAAATTCAAGAACCCAACTAACGCATATCTTTCAGGGTGAGGAAGGAGACGATCCTGAAGCAGAAGAGGAAGAAGAGGTACTTAGCTCACTTAACCAAATTCAATGAGTTAACTAATTTTCCGTCAGGGAGGCGAAGAAGAAGACGCTGAGCCCGAAGAAGGGGAAGAGGGTGAGGAAGAGGTAGTTAAATTTCTGCTCGCAGTCTCGCTTAGAAAATTGTACTAATGAATTTCGTTTTAGGAAGCTGAAGAAGACGAAAATGAGGAAGGTGAAGGAGGAGGAGAGGAGGAGGAGGAGGAGGAGGAGGTACGTGGCTTTTCCATTTCAATCAACCATTCCAAGTAATTACTGACCAATTTTCCCACCTAGACTGAGGAGAACGAAGGAGAACCAGAAGGGGATGAAGAAGATGCAGATGCTGGTGAAGACGAAGATCAAGAGAACGAACAGCAATCCGGCACCGGAAAAGGAAAAGGAACCGGTAAACAAACGGGCAAAAACAAGGAATCTGGAGCTGAAGGGGGCGAGGAAGATCAAGAATGAGGAAGCAGAAGTACAAAAGGATGATGAGCAAGAGGGTTCAAACGCGGGAAGCAAGGGGAAAGGAGCGCGAAATTGAATTCAATAGTCATAGGAAGTAAATTGGTTTCATTTTAGGCGAGAGGCATAGTTTGTTTGGGAGGAGGGAGAATGGGAGGCGAAAGGATTCGAGATTTAATTGTTTGATTAGAGACAGTTTTAATATTGCGGGACGTATAATAGACTCTAGCGATTTTTCCTTCATACGGATAGTGGGCTATGAATGAAAAGCGTGAGTGAGAGATAACAAAGAGTACACGAAATCATCGCCACATTAGTCGCATGCCAAAATACGACTTCCAATCTCATATTACTCAAAGTATCAAATCGTTTCAAAATAATAAAGAGAAGCATTGAACCGAGCTCTCGAGCTCTTTTCCTCTCCTTTTCGCTTTTTCTCTTTGAAAGAACTGGGTACGAATTGAGAACCTCTAAAAAGCAGCGACGTATTCCCACCATTCCAACAACCAAAAAGGAACGGTAAAGGGGAAATCACCATAGAAACACCTTTTTTCGTAGATCGAATTTTTTGTTCTAAATCACTCGCTCTCATCTACTCGCACTTAATAAGCCGATTTCCTTCTATGGAGACCTCCCTTAGGAGGCCTCCGGCCTCACCTACGCCTCTGAGAAGAGACCTAGGAAAAGGGGGAGGGCGCTCGATCCCCCCCCTTCCGAATATATAATAGCACTTTGTCTTAGCAACTTCTAAAGCTCTTGAGCGTAGTACTATAGGCTAAACCTTCTTCGGAGGAACTGTAGAAGCTGTAGATTACCACCTAAGCACTGCTCTTGACAAAGCCCCTTCTAACCTTCTTCTCTACCTCTGAGCCTTTTATACTCAAGTTGCCGATATTAGCCTACTATTCTACTAAGCATACACCTTAGAGACACCCCCCCTACTACCCTTGATCTTAGAAACCTCCTCTATTACATATAGAGGGGGCCCTACGCCATCTACGACTCCTCCCCGCCCTCTAGGCTCGGCTGAAAAATTTTTATATACATAGACTGTAAAAGGTGCCTTAGCGCCTAAAAGCATACTAGTAATAATACCTCACTCTCTCTCTCTCTCTACTAGTACTTTAAAGCTATAGAAGGACAAGAATAAGAGTTCTTTAGCTAAACCAGACCTTAGAGTCTTTATCCGACTACCCCCTGATTCCCTAGAAAGGAAACATTCTACTCTAGCTATCTTTCTTGCCCTCTATAATCCAAAGATAGGCTATAAAGAGCTTATATAAGAGGTCCTCTTAGTTAGCTCTGGTTTCGCTATTATACTAAAGAACGAGGCTGCTCTAGAAGCTCTATTATCGACAAAGAAGGCATTTATATAGACGCTATTCTCTATAGCTAAGATTAAGACCTTATAAAACTAGGTAGTATACTGCTTATTAAGGATACCTTAAAGTATCAAAGCTGTCGAGATTAATGAAAAAGGAGTAATTATATCGACCCTTGTCCCTACTACTTCTAAAGTAGTAGCTATAGTAATCAAGGAACGAATCAGAATAGCCCCTATAAAGGTTGATATAACAAGGATCTCGTTACCGGATAAGCTGTTCTACACCTCCTAGACTGTCTTCTTTAAAGAGGAAGAAGCCTAGGACAGCTACGCTATCCCAGATACAACATCTCTTCTCGGCAGAAGAGTCTTCTTTAAACCTCTTCCTAAGGTTTCTACAATTACATAGTACTCTAAGTGCTAGGGGTAGCATAACTAAAGAAACTATAGGAAGAACCAACGGTGCCGTCTATACAGTACCACTTAACACTCTAAAGACCTTTACCCTACGTGTTTAAGACATACATAGTATAAGCTAAAGTGCTTATATTATAGTAGACCTCACGCCTTAGACGACCTAGAGTGCCAGCTTAGACTAAGGAACTCAGGGACACGCCCCTTAACCGAGAATAAGAGAACTATTTAGTAAGTATATAATAAAATACAGATAAGAAGGGAGGAAGACTCCCCTTATAGTAGCCGAGACGCAGAAGCTCCAGCTACTCTACAAGCTAGAGTAGACAGCTATTCTAACTCGACTACCTCGCCTACTTCGCCTGCCTTACCTACCTCGCCTACCTTACCTTCCTCGCCTCTCTCGCCCCTCCCGCCTACCTCGCCTACCTCGCCTATCTTACTATCCTAAAAAGATGATTTTAACACTACTATAGACACTCCTATAGAAGAGGCTTCTAACAACCTCTCTATTCGAAGAACCCGAGGAAATACTATTATAGTTTCTCTATAAGTAGATAAGGGCTTGCTAAAAACCACTGCCTCTAAGTTCTATAGATTAACGTTTATAAGTCTAGCAAGTACTAGGAGCTGGTTCTCTAACTAGCTCACTCTAGACGAGTCGACATAGTCCTTATCTAGGAACTGTATATATACTAGAGAGAGATTAGCTATTAGATTATAAGATACTACTCGAATTACACCTATTTCATACCTATATATAACTAGAACGATAACTCTCCTAGAGTGCTTATATTTATATAAAAAGGAGCGAGGATTCTCTTAAGTTAATAAACACCGATTACACCCTCGCTTAAATACTAAGACCTTATTTATATTAAGATTACGCTCTTCTAAAGCCTCCCGTTATATATCCTCAACGTATATAACGCCTCCCTAGGCGCTAAGGGTGCTAGAGAGGCTATTAACCTCGTCCTTTACTTATAATATATTACTACAACGAATACCCTTATAGCCGGCAACTTAAACCTAAAGAGCTAGCTCTAATAACCGGATTTCCTTAGGTAGGAAAGTATACAAGCCCCCTCGCTTGTTAACTAGATAAAGGACAGAGGGTTATAACTCTCTACCCCTCCTAGAACGTAAACGTACAACCTCGGCAACACCCTCGACCTTGCCTTTTGCTCGAGTAACCTCTACTAAAGAGGGGCGTCTACCGAGATAGACCTTACCTTTAAGTATAGCTCTAACCACCTCCTACTTCTTACCTAGCTTCTATATATAGGAAACCTAATAGAGAAGGATCTGCCTTTAAAACTTAGTACTCTCGACGTTAAAACCTTTAAGACTACTCTCTAAAGTAAGCTCGAAACGTAATAGCTATACAAACTTACGTAATAACTAAACACGGAATCGCTAGAGGCCCTAGTAGGATTTATTACCGAGAGCGTACATAGTACATACCTCTATAGTACTAAGCGAGGTCTCGGACATAGATTTAGACACCCCTAGTAGAATAAGGAATGCTAGACAGCGGCCACCGAGGTAAGGCAGACACAAAGGCTTAACACAAGCCCTCGAGCCTTAAAGTCTCTTTATAGGAGTCTAAGACAGGAAATCCGGAAAGTAAAGAGAGAACACTTCTGTAACCTAATCGATAAGGCTACGAAGAGTAAAGACGTCTTTAAGATTTATAAGTGGTACTAGAGCACTGGAATATATAAGTCTCCCCTCTTAAGAGACTCGGCAGGTTAGCTAGGCTTTACTACTTAGGAGAAGTAGAAGATCCTCGTATAGGAGCTGCTTATAAATAAGGCCGAAGTTAGGGATATACTACTTAACACTCTAACCACCTCTACTCAGGCCCTCCTATAGGCAGACCTTACTTTACGCGAGGTCGAGGAATCGATCCTCGGCAAAGCTTTAACCGTACTAGGAGAAGACGAGCTAGTAACAGGGGTCCTTAAAGTAGCCTAGCTATAGATCTCGAACCTTGTCTTCCTACTATTCAGAGGCTATATAGAGACAGGCTTCTACTCAAAGATCTTCCGATCCGCTGTCGTTGCTATTATCCTAAAACCTAATAAGAAAGACAAGTCCTTCTCTTAAGTATACTAGCTAATTGCTCTACTCTCGGTCCTTAGAAAAGGGCTTAAAAGGCTCCTTACTAAGCAAGTCTCTTAGATAGCTATTAAGTACTCTATTCTAGGGTAGAACTAGTTCGAGGCTCTTCTACTAAGAGCCGCCATAGACCTTACTACCTGTCTTACCTTCGACATTAAGTCAGCCCTTATAGATAAGTAGGAAGCCTCTCTTCTTACACTCGATATTAAGGGCGCCTTTAACGTAGTACTCCCTAGCCGCCTAATTAAAAGGTTAAGAGAGTAAGAATAGCCGTATTACTTTATAGAATAGGTCTCCTCTTTCTTAGCTAATAGATTAGTAAAAGTAAAGCTTAATAGAGAAGTAGGTAACTATGATAGCCAGCTATTTATAGAATTGCCGAGCTATCGGAACAGCTAAGAATACGTGCCGAGTATAGTACGGCACAGATGGTTTCGGAATTATTAGAGCCGGATCGGTATAGACTTTTATTATTATCCAGCCCTCTTATATATAGATACCCTTACTCTCTCTTAAAGAAAGACTAATTTAGTCTTTTCCTTCGTATTAGAGCCTAGTATTCAGATATATCATTCTATCGAACGCACTTCTATATACCTCTTTTATAGTAGTATCCGTTTTATACTATTATATTAAAAGACTAAATTCGACTCCGCCGGGAACGGCCTGTTATAATATCTCACTTAAGCGCGCCGGCGTACTTGCTTCAAATTCGATTTAGCCTAGATTCAGATCAGTACATCGATAACCTTAAATAGCTCGGTAATTAGAGACTACCTAGACAGCTAGTAACACCGGGGTTTAGTATCTAAACAGTTAGCTAGTAAAATCGTAGGCAGTTCTTACGTCGATAGAAGTAGAATATACTAAGTATTCCCGAGACTTCTAATAACCCTCTCTATATAGGGATTGCTATATAAGATATAGACAGTCAACGATATACAGTCACCCGGAAGGCTCCCGAATCTACCTCTTAACCCCCCTCCTTTTTTAAATCAATATATAACATGTCGAATTCTAATGCTCCGCTTCTTAAGAGCGTTGAACAACCTACTAGGGAAGCTAGTAGACCCCCCTCTAAAAGGTCTACGAACCATACTTATATACCTAAAAACAAAAGGTCCTAGAAAGGAAAGCAACCTACTTAAAACCCTAAAGACAACCGAGACTTTTCTAATATAGACGAGATATAAGATATAGTACAAGGCTTAGAAGAAAAACTTTAAGATAATAATAATCGATTTACCTAGTTAGAAAGGATAATAAGCGAACTCTAACTAGCCTCTACAAATCCACCTAGAATCGATCCCGAGCCTCTTTTGCCTCTAAGTACTACACAAGACCCTTTTTACTTAAGAGATCCTACTCCTAATACCTTCCCTCGACGGCAGACCACCCTCCTAGCCTTAGAAGGTACCCCGAATCCCCTCCTACTCTAAACTACTAAAAGCAAGATTATAGAAAGGATTAAACCCTTAAATAACAGTACCTTACCTACCTACTAATAATAGAAGATATCGGTACGCGATAGACTCCTAGTAAACGCCGATTATTACAATACTATACTAGCTTAAAAGGCCCTTATCTAAGGAACAACTACAGGCTACGCTAGGAACTACCTTAAGCCTAGATACGAGTCTAAGTCGATTTATATTACTTTCTACAATTATTAAGATATAATTAAACTTTTAGATTCATATTTCTTAACCAGATATAAGACAAAGGATATACAGAACACCTTCTAGGCTTTATAGATAGATGACACTAAAGGTAAAGAAACGTTTACTAACTTCAGAGGTCGATTTTCGAGTATAGCTATACTTAGAGAGATACTAGAGTTAGAACAGTTCTTCTATATATAGGAAAAGATTATACTATAGCTACGAAACTTAGCCGCTATACTTAAGAGACGTTAGAACCATAACTTCGTCGAAATAGTAGCAGATCTTCTAGCCCTAGATAAGGAAAGACGCCGAAACGCTAAGTTATACATAGCTAATACGACTAAGCTAGTCAGTACAACCACTTCGGTTAAAAAGACTACCTTTCAATCCTTATCTAGTATAACACCAAACCTCCTACTACCCGAACGCGAATCCTTTTCTACTGTTTAAAAGGAAGATAAAACCAAGTCCTCGTAGAGTACCCCGAATTAGTAGGAAAACAAGGTATTAGACAATTATTAGTAATAACATTTAACTAGCCAGTACCCTACCTCCGACTCCCTACTTCGGTAAGGAGTTCTTACTTTCTTTTACCTTCTAGCCGGATTCTAGAAGTCTAATTTAAATCGGATACGAATCAGTTACAAATCGAAGAAGTACACTAATAAGTAACCTCTTAGCTAAGTTATCACTATCTTCTACGATATCGACTTCTAAATTCCGACTCTTCCGCCTCTAACTCCTGTCTAAATCCCCTCTAATATATAGAACAATCGAGAGGTTAGACTATACACTCTTTTAGCGAATGCTTTGCTTTTAGTAGAAAACACCCGATATAGGCAATATCTACGAACAAGGCCGGCTACGACTCGTATCCTACCTTTCGCTAAATACCTCGCTTAATAAACCGTATTCTATACGACAATTCTTCTACTACTAATACTACCGCCTATAGACACCGCCCACCGATACCGCACCGACAATACGAAGACTCGAGGACGAGTCTTTTTTAAGAGAGAGGAATGTAATAGCTAGCTATTTATAGAATTGCCGAGCTATCGGAATAGCCAAGAATACGTGCCGAGTATAGTACAGCATAGATGGTTTCGGAATTGTCAGAGCCGGCTCGGTATAGACTTTTATTATTATCCAGCCCTCTTATATATAGATGCCCTTACTCTCTCTTAAGGAAAGACTAATTTGGTCTTTTCCTTCGTATCAGAGCCTAGTATTCGGATATGTCATTCTATCGAACGCACTTCTATATGCCTCTTTTGTAGTAGTATCCGTTTCGTACCGTTATAGTAACGCTACCCCGTGTAACAGCACGAAACAGATAATACTATAAAAGAGGCATATAGAAGTGCGTTCCGTAGAATAACATGCTTAGATACTAGGCTCTAAATACGAAGGAAAAGATTAAATTAACCTTTCCCGATACTAAGAGTAAGAGCATCTATATATAAAAGGGTTCGGATAATAATAATAGACTTGGAGGTCTAAACCGGACATTCCGATACTCGAATACGTAATCCTTATATTCTATATAACCCTTGGCATTCCTATACTCTAAACTATATCCTATCTAGTACGTATATAACCTTAGCAACTCTTATTCTTAGTAGCGAGCTATTACACCCCGCTCTAGTATAGCCTTTTATAAGGCTCGCCTATCTCACCGATCCTCTTTATATTCTATATCTAGCCCCTCTTTAGATTAGGAGTTAGCTCTCTTCTAGTAGTATAGAGATTCGGCTACGCTGACGATATTAGATTACTTGCTTTCGAGCCTTTAAAGGCAGGGAATGTTAAGGACCTAGCAAAGCAGGTAGTAAGTATACTTAAGTAGAGCATAGATGAGGGTATTACCTTTAATACTAAAAAATCAGAACTTATCTACTTCTCTTATAAAAGGAAACAAAGAGGGAGAGGCATCTCGCCCCCTATACCGGCACGAAACAGATAATACTATAAAAGAGGCATATAGAAGTGCGTTCCGTAGAATAACATACTTAGATACTAGGCTCTAAATACGAAGGAAAAGATCAAATTAACCTTTCCCGATACTGAGGGTAAGAGCATCTATATACAAAAGGGTTCGGATAATAATAATAGACTCGGAGGTCTGAACCGGACATTCTGATACTCGAATACGTAATCCTTATATTCTATATAACCCTTAGCATTCCTATACTCTGAACCGTATCCTATCTGGTACGTATATAACCTTGGCAACTCTTATTCTTAATAGCGGGCTATTACATCCCCCTCTCTTGAAAAAGACTCGTTCTCGAGGCTTCGTATTATAGCCGAGGTGGTATCGGGGTTTGTTTTTAGTAGTAACTCGGTTATTAGTTCTTGTCTGCCTCCTATACTTGGATCTATTTAGAGAGGAGTCGGGGCGGTCCTGGTTCGTCTAGATATTTGGTATAGAAGTCCCTTAGAAGGTGTAGTAAACCTTAAAAATTGTCGGTAGGATACTAGGTAGGGTCTATATCGTAACCAACCTATCTAACCTGGTATTATAGTTGTCTCTTGAAAAGTCTACTGTTGAGAATTTCTTAAACTTCCTATTCTTATATACCCTAAATGACTTCTAGGGGTGGCTCTGGGGCTTCTTATCTAGGTAAGGGGGTATTTAGATCTTTAGATAGTACGTCTATAGCGAAAACATTATAGATTAATAATCCTTCTAAGAGTTTTAGTCTATAAGAGTGTCCTACACGTTCTAGTATTTCAAAGGGTCTAGTCTACTATTCAGCTAGCTTTTAGCTAGGTCGATTTATCTTAAGATTCTTAGTCGATAAGTAAACTCTATTACTAACGTCCTAGTCGATAGCTCTTCGGTACTAATTCGTACTATCTTATATTCTCTATTAGGCTTTGCTTATGTTGTCTTTAGCTACGTTCTAGGTAGAGTATATATATATAGCTATCTTAACTGCCTTATCGTAATTTAGTCGTTCCCTAGAAATAGAGGTCTTAGGAGTATTCCAATCCTATAAGGTTCGCGAATCAAGCCCGAACTTAAGCCGATATAGGGTTATACTAATAGATAAGTACGGAAGGGTTATTTATACTCTGTCTATAAAGGGGATTAACTCGCTCTAGTTATCCTAATAGTAGGTTATAAAAGGCCTTAGCCTCTAATCGATATATTAGTTTATAATCTCTATCTAACTATCTGTTTATTTATAGTAAGCTATAGAGAGCTTAAGCTTAATACTGATAATATAATAGAATTCCGTCTAAAAAGCTAAGACGAATTAAGGTCCTCTATTAAACGTAATCGATTTAGAGTAGTAACTAAAACAATAGATCTATTATATAAAAAACTAGGCTAATCCTCTAGTATCGATAGTAGAGTAGTAGAGAATAGATACTAAATCCTTTCTAAGACGGTTAATAAATACTAGTATAGTATTATATCTGTGTTTATCTTTTAAAAAGGACTTAAAATCTATATATAAATACTATATTAGGTAATCGGGAACTGGTAGTAGGTGAAGAAACCCTTACTATTTAGTCTGTTAAGGATAAGAGTATCTACACGCTCGGTAGTTAGCTACGTATACTTTATAGTCTGAACCTATGCTGATCTAGTAGTAGGCAGGAGCTAATAACTAGTATATCTTTTAGGCACTTAGGTAAGTACTAGATACTTAGTTGTAGGCTTCTTAGATTAGATTTATATAGAGTTTAGTATTTCTTTCGATATAAAGCCGTCCTCTGAACAGGAGTAAATTATTAGATAAGATAGTATAACTATTCTTAAGTTCTCTACGTTCCTTCTCGAATGATTATATGTTAGCCGTCCTTAGCTTTTGAATTAGATCCGATCTGGACCTAGGAATAACATCTAACTTAATTATAGAAAGAGATATTACTTAAAAGGTCTAAGCAAGGTTAGCGTTGATTTAGGGGTTAAGCCTAATAGATTTAAGAAGAGTACGTAAGTAGCTATCTAACTTAACTTAATCTTATGTTTTAATGTCTTACTCCTGTCTAGTTAGTATATCTGCCTTTTAATTATTCTTTCTAGATATAAATTAGATCTAGAAATTAAAGTCGGAGAGGAATTCTATCTATTATACTTACTTAGAAGTAAGTAGCTTTATTATTATAAAGTATTCTAAGGATCTGTAGTCTAAGAAGACGTTGATATAGTTTTAATATAATATAAGCTCGGGTTACTATTTTCTAAACGCTTCTATAATTATAAATAGTTTCTTATCGTAGATTTCCTAGTTCGCTTCGTAGCTGACTAGGACGTAGGAGTAAAAACCTATAAGATACTACCGATTACTATATTATTAGAAGAATATACCTACTATTACTCTATTAGAAGAGTTTGTCTCTAGCTTCGTATTAAGTTTAGAGTCGAAGTGGTATAAAGTTTAAACTAAGAGTAGCTAGGTCTATAATTCTTCGAAGGCTTTCTTATATTCGGGTGTCTACTAAAACAGCTCTAAAGAGCGCGTTATAGTAGTTAGAGGTTTTACGATTTTACTAAAGTTCTTAATAAATTATCTATAAAAACTATAAAAGCCTAGGTAGGATATTATACCTATTATAGTACTAGGTTAGGCCTAGTTATATAGAGGTTCTACTTTCTTAGAGTCTACTTCGAGTTCTTTTATAGTTAATATATAACTGAGATATTTAACTTAGGTAATACTAAATTCGCTTTTCTTGATATCTACTTAGAGTCCTACTTCTTAGAGCCGATTTAAGACCTTCCTAACTTATTTCTTATATTCTTTAATACTATTTAAATAAATTAATATATTGTCTAGGTAAGTAATATAGAAGTTATCTAGATATTCGATTAAGACGTTGTTTATATAACGTTGGTAGGTAGCGGGTCTATTATAGAGTCTAAAAGAAAGGACCTTATATTTATATATTCTATACCTAGTCCTAAACGTAGTTATCTCTTCTAAGTCGAGGTCTATTCGGATACGATAGAAAGCTTAGCGTATATCTAACTTAGTAAAGATCTTAGCTTTCCTTAATCTCGAAAGGAGTTCGTTAATATAAGGAATCGGGTAGAGGTCGTTTTAGGTAAGAGTATTTAGCTTCTAATAATCGATATAGAACTGTAGCTTATTACTATTAGGCTTTTTAACGAAGAGTACTAATAAGGTGAAAGGACTATTACTGTTAATAATAAATCCTTTATTTAAATTATCGATAAGGTACTCTTTCGTTGCTTATAGCTCTACGGTTGACTGTCGATATAGTAGGGAGTAGGAGATAGGAAGAGGTTTGTTTAAGGTGATTTTGTAGTCGTATACGCGGTAAGAGGGAAGTTTATCTAAGACTGCTTTTAAGAATATATCCTAGAATAATAAGTAATATTAAGGGAGTCGGGACTGTATTAGGTCTATAGTCTTAGCGTTATCTAAGAGCAGAGCTAATCTTTCGTCGATGATCTAATCTAATTCGTAGATACTTGTTATAAAGAACTTAGTATCGGGTCGCTTTATATTAAAATGTAAAGCATTTATACTTATTTTACTAATAAAAGAGTGTAGGGTCTGATCTATCTAAGCTATACTAGTAGGTTAGAGGGTATTCGGAGCAGAGTCGGAGAGGCAGATGTCGGGAGTTAATATCATAGATAATAGTAATAACTTAGTTAAGAGCTTACTATTCCTTTGCTTTTTATCTTAATAGAGGGCGTGATCCCTTCGGTTCGTATCTGACTATATATTTAAATAAGACTTCTGGTTCTAGCTAGAAGTTAGAGAAAATAAGATTTCCTTTCTAAAGTAAGGAGTCGGTAGAGTTTTAGCTAGCTAAATAAGTTAATTCCTAGTAGGGTTAAGGAGAATATTAAAATGTTTTAACTATTTGTTTCTAATAATTAGGTCTTATTATCTAAGGTCTAGGACGATAAAGAGGCAGTTTCGGATATAACGTTGATCTAGGTTTAGATATAGTCGTATAAACTATGTTGCTTTACTCTTAATACTACTATTGTATCTACGAATAGGCACTGAGTAGGGTAGTTTTCGAATCTGTATACCTAACGATTAGGATAGCTATAGAGCTAGAGGTCGATTTAAGAACAGGAATCTATTCGCTTCTATATCTATTAAGGCTCGAGTTTTAACACCGTATCTATATATACTAAGTGTTATATTCGTAAGGAATTGGTTTCCTCTTATAAGTCTAGAAAGGTTGAGATTTAATAGATTATATTTATATAGGCCTAGGAAGGAGTCTTTACCTAGGCTGCCTCGTTTTCCCTCTAATTCGGGGCAGAATCGGGGTACCTTACGAGGACTTGTAGGTTATCTTCGTCCGCTTCTTAGACTATTTCTTTAATACTAGGTAGCTAAGGGTAGTCGGTTTTGTAGTACTTAGGCTTACTATAGTAGTAGTACGTTATACTAGCTAGGACTCGGTCCGGAGTCTTTTAGCGTTCGCTAGTAGAGGTGGTTTTAAATATCCTTAAAGTAGTCTAAACAGTAGAGAAGGATCCGCTTACGAGTAGTAAGGGTTTCGGTGTTAAACTGGATAAGGATTAAAAAGTAGTCTTTTTAACTAAAGTGTTTATACTAACTAGCTTAGTTATATTAGCTATATATAACTTAGCGTTTTAGCGTCGTTTCTTATCTAGAGCTAGGAGATCTACTACTATTTCGACAAAGTTATAATTCTAATATCTCTTAAGTGTAGCGGCCGAGTTTTATAGCTATAGTATAATTTTCTCCTATATATAGAAGAATCGTTCTAACTCTAGTATCTCTCTAAGTATAACTATACTTAAAAAGCAACCTCTAAAGTTAGTAAACGTTTCTCTAGTATAATCTTTTCTACCTATCTATAAGGCCTAGAAAGCGTTCCGTATATCCTCTATCTCGTATCTAGTTAAGAAATATGAATCTAAAAGTTTAATTATATCTTAATAATCGTAGAAAGTAATATAAATCGACTTAGACTAGTATTAGAGCTTAAGGTAGTTCCTAGCAATTCTAGTAGTTGTTCTCTAAATAAGGGCTTTTCGAGTTAGGCTTATATTATAATAATTAGTATTTACTAGAAGTCTATTATATACTAATATCTTCTATTATCGGTATATTAATAATATACCGTTATCTAAAGGTTTAATTTTTTCTGTAATTTTGCTTTTAGTAGATTAGAGAGTATTCGGACTATATTTAGGGTTATGTAGAGTAGTCTGCTATTAAGAGAAGGCATTAGAGGTAGGTTCGCTTCTTAAGCAAAAGGGGTCTAGTATAGTACTTAGAATAGAAGGAGAGTTATAGTCGGTTTTAGGTTAAGAAGGTTAAGAGACTCTAGTTTATTCTTAGAGTTCTTTTATAATAGATTCTAATTATCTAAACCGATAGTTATTATTTCGAAGTTCTTCTTCTAATCCTTATACTATACCCTGTATCTTGTCTATATTAGAAAAGTCTTATAGGTCTCTGAGGTTTTAGGCTAGGCCCTTGCCTTTATTATTCTTTAACTTTTTAGGTTTAGGTATATAAGTATAGTTTAGTACGTATTCGGAGAGGGGCCTACTAGTTTCTCTAGTAGGTTACTTAACGCTCTCTAGCAGAGCTTAGGAGGGACCTGGGGTCGCTCCTTAGTTTAACATGCTTAATGTCGTTAAGGAGGGGTTAGAGGTAGATTTAAGAGCCTTCTAAGTAACTTAATATCGACTTTCCGAACCTTATATAGTAATCTCTATACAAAGAGGGTTATTTGAAGTCTTAGGAATCCTTAGTATCTTCTACTTTTTTAATATATTAGAGGATATGCTTTTTACTAGCTAACTAATAGATATTAAACCCTAATATCACTAGCTATCTATAAACTAGCAATTTAAGGTTGTCGTTATACTAATCTAAATCTAGACTGAATCGAATTTAATATAGGACGTTAACGCGCTTAGTAAGATATTATAATAGGCCGTCCCTAGTAAGAAGAATTTAATCTTTTAATATAATAGTACAAAATAGATAATACTATAAAAGAGGTATATAGAAGTACGTTCTATAGAATAATATACTTAGATACTAGGCTCTAAATACAAAGGAAAAGATTAAATTAACCTTTCCTAATACTAAGAGTAAGAGCATCTATATATAAAAGGGTTCAGATAATAACAATAGACTCGGAGGTTCAAACCGGACATTCTAATACTCGAATACGTAATCCTTATATTCCACGTAACTCTTAACATTCCTATACCCTGAACCGTATCCTATCTAGTATATATACAACCTTAGTAACTCTTATTCTTAATAGCGGGCTATCACACCCCCCTCTACTATTATAGTTAAAGGAAAGATAATAGAGCCTATATAGGAACTCCGGTGGCTTAGCATCTTCTTCGACCTCTGTCTTACCTTTTACAGTTACGTTAAAAGAATAGCTAGTAAGACTACACTTATAGCTAATACTCTTAAAGGAATAATAAACATAGTAAGAGGATCCCTCTTATATCTGCTGAAACAAGTAGTTACTGCTTATATCCTCTCGATCGCCTATTTTAAGCACGAGACCTAGTACCCTAGTTGTATAAAAACAGGCTAAGTAGGTACTATAAATAACCGGATTAGCTGCTACCTAACTCTCCTAGATAGAGTAGTTACAAAGTGTGCTAGGATCATCCTCCTAGTCTATAAAACCACTCCTACCTCGGTACTCCTTATAGAATCTAGCCTCCTAGCTGCTGAAATTGCTCTTATAGTAAAAAGCGGAGCTTTTAAGGCTAGAACTCGACGACTCGACTTAGCACACCCGCTTAAGCGATGTATAAATAACCCTTGCTTAAAGGCTAGACTTATTTACTACTCTTCTAAACCTCTCCCCTCTTTAGAAGAAGTCGATCTAATTTAAGACCCCCTATAGAGTAGAGGGTTTAACCGATAAGCCCGACTCCTCGAGGTAGCCGGCCCGAGCTCTAGCGGCAATAAAGACTCTTATAAAGCTGAATTCCTTGAATTTCTCGCCTCTGTTCCGCCTACGGACCTAGTTGTATTTACCGACGGCTCTCGCTTAGACGACAAGAGAACTAGGGGAGGCGTTTATCTTATAAAAGGAAGGGTTATACTTAATACTAAGGTCTACCTCTTTAGCAAGGCACTTGAAATCTACGACGCAGAGACTAGAGCCGCTCTATACGGCCTAGAATTAGCTCTTACCTCCTCTTTCTAGCTATTAGCTAGGAAGTGCTAGATCTGTCTCGATAACCTAGAAGCTATACTATAACTAACCTACTGGTCCTATAGCACCTTATAAGAGACTTTTAATAGAGTTAACGAGTTAGCTCTATTATACCCTAATAAAATCTAAACCAGGTAGTGCCCTAGCTATATAGGAATCTAAGGGAATAAGATTATAGATAGAGCTATAGGGAAAGGCGCCCGGCTACCCCCTCTTACCCCTCTCTTAGTACTCTATACTGCTACGCTTAGGAGAGAGGTTAAAGAGACAGGGGTTCAACTTACAAAGAAACTCTAGAAAGCTATACTTCCTAGTCTATATAAGGATCTAAGGCTTAATAACTGGACCTCGAAACCTCAGTCGCTTTACTTACTAAGGGAGGTCCTAGCTCGCTTAATTGCCGCTCGCTCTAGCTATAGAGACTTTATACTATACCACCTCCGATTCTCTCACCTCGACACGCTACTTACCTTAGAGGAGTATAAGTATAGTAGAGAAAAAACTCAATTTCACCTACTCTTTTGCTAGCTAGTAAATAGAGTAGCTCTAGAACTACTTACAAAGGCTGAGAGGAATCCTTAACTTCTCTTTAGCTTATACTATAAGGAACTCTTTTATAAAATCTACTATAAGATAAAGTTTTATACTAAGATCTACCCCTCTAGATAGATAGACCTTTCTTTCTTTACTCTATATCTCTTCTTTCTCTTATCCTTTATTCTCTATCTTATATACTATTTTCTTATTATACTCTAGTTTTTAAACTAATTAAGAACAAGAGCTGTTCCAGAAGTGGGGCTTCTCTTTAAACTATCTCCTATAAATTAGCGCACTTTCATTTACACCCCTTATAGCCTAGAGCACCCCCCTAGCGTCATTTGCCCAATACTAGGACTCTTTTAGAACCTAGCCCACGCGAGCTAGAATCCGCCTAACGTTAAATAGTAATAAATAAATAAATAAATAAGGGGAAATCATCGAGAGGTGACTAGGCATAAAGCTATTTTGTGTTAGGATAGAATAATGATGTATTTCGAGATGAGGGACAAAAATGATGGATTTCATTTGCTTGAGTAGGAAAGTTCAAGACATAGAATGTGAGGTGTGCAAATCTTGGTTGTATTATCAGTGAAGTTGATATTCAAACCAAAAGGAAATTGAGATGCTGGTGGGTTGCTTCACCTAAACCTTGTCATGGATCCCAACCAGCCTGACCTGAAGCTAAAAAACGGTGGCTCCCCTTCCCGTTAACCATTCAGGATCAACTCTTCAACATCACGACTCCTCCTTCTTTTGGCATGGAAGATTGAATCATCTAGGTGCAATTTCAACCTTGATAAGCATCGTGGTAATTTCATCACTTATCAGTACGTTCACCAACAGAAGCTCACCTTTCCAAAAGATCAATCACACAACTTCCTCACACAATCAATACACCCACGAAAAGCACCTACTCAGCAAAACCATGTCTCAACCATCCCCATCCAAGCTGGCAGCAGTCCAGAACTATCAAGTCACAACGCACAACCCTCCATCCCAACTCCAAAAAGCAATAGCCTCCTTCCCAACTCTACCAGTCGAGCTCCGAGTCTGCATCTGGAAGCTAGTCTTCTCGGAAACCTCAACTCCTCGCGTCGTCGAAATCTTCTACGACTCCCGTGTAGGAATGTGGCTCAGTCCAAGGGAAAGTCAAGCTCCACTCCCAGCACTGACGGCTTCCCACATCAATCGAGAGGCCCGACAAAAGTTTTGGAACAACTGGTCGGTACTTGTGCCCCTCTCACCAGCAGATTGGCCGATGGAAGAATATGAGTTGAAGGGAGATGAGCTAGAGGGTACAAGGGAGTTTGCGAAATCCTTTCCTACCTCTTACTTCAATCCCCGAATCGAAAACTTGTAAGAGTTGGGGCCACAGCTAGTGGGCCCCCTAAGCGAGATGACC